>PISX010005964.1:0-102227 GCA_004024625.1 Mellivora capensis
AAAAATTAGAAACTGCAGAAAAGATACAAGTGGATTACTCAAAAAATAAGTAGAAAAGAATAATAAGGCTTAAAACTGTTTTTAACTATCATATTTATATGCCTGCTCAGATATGCTATATTTTTCATTAACAAACTTATTAGACTGAGAGCATTTACAATGAAAAGAAGGAAGGTAATATACAAGGCGTGTGTGTGTGTGTGTGTGTGTGTACATTTTTTAAAAGGAGTTTCTAATATTGAAGCTTAATCCCTCTTCCTCCTTTTCCTGTCCTCAAAGAAAACAAAACCCCCACATAATCCTTCACTCTGTGGGAAGCCCCAGGAGACTAGTGGCTGAAATCGGTCAGCACCAAGGGTGAGGCCTGGGCATCCACAGGGACCATGGGCTCGGCCACACACCAAGGGGACCCTGTTTTCTGACGAGGGACCTACATTGTCTCTGCAGAGGCTCCCAGGCTGCTGTTACTTCTGAGACACATCAGGAATGGACCATGGCATTCTTCTATGCACTCACTCCCCACGAAGAGATCTTTCCAGTCATTTTAGCCCAGACTAAACTGAATCTTTAAAGTTGAGCACCTGAATGTTACCAGGCTGATCTTCATTTTAGGCCTGGGCAAGGGAACGTGCGTGGTTGCTGAAGCAGGGTGCAGTCACTCTGATGGGCCATCGCTCAGTGTTGCTGGCCGCCAGGAGCCATGGTGTTCTGTGGGATTGCATACCTGTTGCAAAGCAGTAACTTACCTTTTAAATAGTACTACCACCGGGCGCCTGGGTGGCTCAGTGGGTTAAGCTGCTGCCTTTGACTCAGGTCATGATCTCAGGGTCCTGGGATCAAGTCCCGCATCGGTCTCTCTGCTCAGCAGGGAGCCTGCTTCTCTGCCTACTTGTGATCTGTCTGTCAAATAAATAAATAAAATCTTTAAAAAAAAATAGTACTACCACCTAATTGTATTTATCAGGTTAAGCAAATTGACCCCTCATTTATGGCTCTATGTATTTATGCTCAGTGTGCATACTTGGGGCTGTTTGCATTTTGGAAAGGAAAATATAGAATCACAAGTCTTTACAATGCATGTTCTTAAACTGATCTCACAAGGAATGTACCTGAAGGCTCAAGTGTCCTTGAGGGGGAGCAGTGGTATTCCCCACATTCACACTTTCCAAAACAACCTTCTGGAGTCTTGATGATGGAGTGTTCTCCTTGCTGTTTCCTCTTTCAGGGATTTTCTGTTCTCCATGTCTTATCCTGCTTTACACTTGAGTGACTCAGGCTCACTTTTCCAGAACGGGAAAAGCCATTCTTGTCTTCAGGAAACCAGAGAGTGAGTGGAAGTGGCCGCCCCAGAGCCTAAAAATTCCAGTCCTGCTTTTTTTTTTTAAGATTTTATTTATTTATTTATTTGATAGAGATTACAAGTAGGCAGAGAGGCAGGCAGGGAGAGAGGAGGAAGCAGGCTCCCCGATGAGCAGAGAGCCCGATGAGGGGCTCGAGGCTCAATCCCAGGACCCTGAGATCATGACCTGAGCCAAAGGCAGAGGCTTTAACCCACTGAGCCATCCAGGTGCCCCTCCCACTTATTTTTCTTAGATGGCTCCCAGACTCCCCAAGCATTCTGTCAGGGAATGACGGTCCCCACAGTGGGGTCAGCCCAGGGCGCTCTCTTCTCCGTGTTTCTGTTTCATCCCTTACCTCTGAGTTGTGCATATTACCCATCTTTGGCATTGAACCTGGCTCCTAGATTCTAAAATCCCCCCTCTTCTATCAGAAATTAATCCCATGTTCTATTAAGTTCTCCTGTTTTGTGTTTCTGAATGTGAACATTTAATATTATCAGCTTATTAGTTCTTATATTATTTTTAGATTCCAAATGAAAGGCTAAGTGACTTTGGGTGATAACATTTACTAAATCTACAGTCCGTTTAAGAGACTAATTAGGCAAGAACTTTAAAGCAATGTCTGAAAGAGAGGAAGGGAACTTCTTCTAATTGTCTGATGGCTAGAGTCTATATGCAGTTGAATGCATTAACTCGCAAAATCCTAACCACAGTTCTTTGAGATAGGTGATGGTAGTTTAATTTTAGAGACAAGAAACCAGAGAGGTTAAGTAGCTTCTCCCAGGGCACACAGCTAGGTAGAGACCTAGTGGGGATTTCAGTCCACAGCTGGTGAGTCAGAACTGTTTTCTCAGTAGGATCCACTGCTATATATTGAGGAATGTGCCGGGCCAGAAAATATGACCGAGTGAGGCTCCAGGAGTGAAGATACACTGGGGATGGTGTGAGAATGGACCGAATAACTATCTCAGGCATAAACACCATTTCGTATAAAAGAAACATATATGATAGAAGAGGCTCAAAAATCAATGGCGAAGAGATGGATTATTCAATCAACTTGGTTGGCACAGCTCAAAAGCAATTTGGAAAGCAGTTTAAATCTTTCCGCTGCACACTAAAATGAATTGCTAGTGAATTAGAGTTAAATATAAAAACTAAAATTGAAAGATTGATTTAAATATTTATCCAATGGCTAGAGTGGGGAGGACTTCCTAAACTCAGAAACAATAGAAAAATTACAAAAGAAATGTTGACTCGATCTGATGGGACTTTTTAGGGAAAAAATGGTGTGTGTGAAAATATAAGGAGACAAATAATACACAAGGAAGAATATTTTCAATGAAAATGACAGACTCAATGTGAAATAGGTAATAATGTCTTTAATATGTAAGTAATAGGTAATCACAAGCAACTGAAGACCTCAACAAATGAGTGAAAAAAGGGACACAATTCACCAGAAAACCCAAATACAGATTTCTTTAAAAAAACTTTGGACTTTGTAATACTTAAAAATTCACAAGAAAGTGCAAAGAAATGCAGAGTTCCCAAGTACCCTGACCTAGTCTCCCCCAATGTTAACATCTCTACAGCAAGATTTTTTAAAAGAAAAAACTGTTGACCTAATTCTTAACAAAGAAATGCAAATTAGAACAATTAGATAACAAGAATTTTTCTAAATTATATTATTACTTTATACCCCTAGAGATTTTAGAGAAAACAGAGGTTCTCTTATTTGTTAATGTAATTGGGTAATATATATATTATTATAAACGTTTTTAATAATTCTACTTCTGGGAACTGATTCTTTTTCTTTTTCTTTTTTTTAAGATTTTATTTATTTGACAGATCACAAGTAGGCAGAGAGAGGAGGAAGCAGGCTCCCTGCTGAGCAGAGAGCCTGATGCGGGGCTGGATCCCAGGACCCTGGGATCATGACCTGAGCTGAAGGCAGAGGCTTTAACCCACTGAGCCACCCAGGTGCCCCCTGGGAACTGATTCTAAAAAATAATGATAATGTCTCATTATTTACAAAAGACATTTGCAAACATGTTCACCATCTTTACAAATTTGAAAACACTCTTAATTTCCAATACATAAAAGGGTCACTCTATAACACCCATTTATAATAAGGTATTATCTATCAACTAAAGTTAATGTCTCAAAAAACCAACCTGGGGAAAAGTTTACAATATAATGTTAAATGAATATAGCAGATTATATAAAGACTATATATATAGTGTGATCCCAGTATTTCAAACTTAAATCTGTATATCCATATATAACATATACACATGTGCCTACACACACACAAATATTTTAATATTAAAAAATATACCAACAGGCTAATAGGGGCCACATCTGGTTGATGAAGCTTTAAATAATATGTATTTTATTTACATTTTTCTATACTTTCTATTTTGAACACATACTACTTTTTTCCTCAGGATAATTTTTTTTTTAAAGATTTTATTTATTTATTTTACAGAGATCACAAGTAGGCAGAGAGGCAGGCAGAGAGAGAGGAGGAAGCAGGCTCCCTGCCGAGCAGAGAGCCAGATGCGGGGCTTGATCCCAGGACCCTGGGATCATGACCTGAGCCGAAGGCAGAGGCTTTAACCCACTGAGCCACCCAGGTGCCCCTAAATTTTTTTTTTTTTAAGATTTTATTTATTTATTTGACAGACAGAGATCACAGGTAGAGAGGCAGGCAGAGAGAGAGGGGGGAAGCAGGCTCCCTGCTGAGCAGAGAGCTCGATGTGGGGCTCGATCCCAGGACCCTGAGATCATGACCTGAGCTGAAGGCAGAGGCTTTAACACACTGAGCCACCCAGGCGCCCCAATTTTTTTTTTTTTAATGATTATGGTACAGTGTTTGGGGAAAGTTTTATATATATATATGTGTGTGTGCATATATATTTGCATATATATTTGGGGAAAGTTTTATATATATATATGTGTGTGCATATATATATATATGCACACACACATACATATACACAATTATTTTAAAACAAAGCAAGACCACATGTATAAAAAGGATGGGAGAGAAATGTATCAAAATGCTTATAGTGGTTTTAGTGTGACAGGATTATGAGTGTTCCTCTCCTTCCCTTTTCTCTGTTTATCTTTTTTTCAATGTAAAAAATAGATAAACAACCATTCAAGCCTTCTAAACTTGTGGGGAGATTGTTGAGCTGAACTGACCAAGTTGATATTTAACAAGCGTGGTCCTGTACCTGTAGGGTAGTGTGCTGGGGCATGGGGCTGCTGCAGTCCCACTGAGTTTTCAGTGGGTAATAACAGGAAGTGTCTGGAGGGCTGGAATGCCAGAAGGGGCTAGGGCGAGGTGTATAATTTTCCCTGTTGATCAGCCCATCCTGATCCACCAGTCTAGAAGGAGGATGATAGAGAGTAATGAATTAATGAATTAATTAATAGAACAAGTAAATAAATCATTAGAGTCATATGGCAATGGCACATCAAGACATAGGAAGATTCTGTTGTTTCGGTGAACGCTGAAGGAGCTCAGTTATTCCCTATGGTGTCTCCTCTTTTGAGGAGGTGTGACTTTCCCTTGAAGGTGATAGCTGGGGTACTTGTTTGTCGATCCGAAAGTGATCTCTGTCAGGGCAGAGAAGAAGCTTGCTTTTCACAGGCTGTAGAGATAGTAAAATGGGTAAGACCTTTGAATGACCAGGTATCCTATTTAGAAAGAATCCATGAGGAGGGGATAGCCATTTAAATGTGTTCCTGAAGCAAACATTTCACACAGGGACCACTTTGAAAATCTGCCGTGGCCTCCTGTTATCGCATCCCTACTTGGATGTAATTTGTTTTTGAAACTGAAGAGTATAGCCTGAACTCATGAAAAAACTTCTGGAAAAGACATAATCCGCTTTTACTTTTGTTCCCCAGATTATTCTGGGACTCATTTATCAGACGCACAATGATGCAGAAGCAGTTCCTTTATGTGCCCCGTGAGAAACGTGAGCTGGAGGGAAGTTCAGGGAAAAAGTCTTCTCTGATTTGAAGGAATCGGGTCATCTTGTCCTGAGTCTGTTCTCATTCCTCAAGGTCCAGTCAGGTGTCACCTCTTCTGTGAAGCCCTCCCTAAGCCAAAACCCGAAACAGAATCTATCAATCTCACCTTCCTCTTCTCTTCTATAGTACTTTCTGTTCCACAGTCTTGGTCTCCTGTGTTGGGGGCGTTCTCTGTGCCGCTCATTCGGGCCGGAAACCTTGTCTTACTCATCCTTCTATCTCCCAGAAGCCAGCATAGAGCAGTTGTTCAGTTTGTTGAGTTGTATTGAATTTGCACTTGCAAATTGACTAGAAAGCACATTCCCAAACAAAGTATTTTGGTCCTTCCCAGAGGGGAGGTTTAGACCCAGCAAAGTAGGCAAGGGAGGGCCATGCAAGATGAGAAAAGCCAGTGGTGTTGTTTGTAGGGAGGCTTACAAAGGGGACTGGGAGTTTCCTTCCCTCTCAGAGTGTTTGTGGTTAGAGAGAGACTGACAAAGAGTATTTATCTCATTCATCCATGAATAATGAATGATCTGCCACCAGGGGCACTTCTGGGGCAAAACAATGTATTTATCAAGGGATGCCTCAAAAGCAGCATGTTGGCCTCTGGGAGAGCGTGGTGGCAGAAGAAAGCAATGTTGCCCGGAATCAGCCATGCAAGGACATACACCGAGAACAATTCTGAAGAAATTTTAGGATGAAAAGAAACATCCTGCAGTGGTAGAAAATAAGAGGATATGATTCAGAGAGTGTTGGAATTTCCCCCCTCTTAAATGGAATGAAGACTGACCTGGACAGTCTGTTTTGGCTTTGAGATTTGTTGCATGTACTAAACAATGATAGTGCCTATGAAGTGAGGGGTCCATTTGGGGGAGACTTTCGTTTCTCATTTTGTTTTGTGTGAGGCTTTGCTTCTCCTCAACCTGGGAGCTGACCTCTGCTTTGAGCTGCTTGTTTGCATGCATCTGTGACCTTGTGTCTTATGCAATGGAATCGGTTGTTTATTTTGCTTCTCTTGAGACTGTTTCTAATTATATGCAATTTTGTGTTTGTGTTTCAAATAGGAAAACTCCAGAGATGACAGCCGAGCTCTGGTCCATCAGCTTTCCAACGAGAGTAGACTCTCTATCACTGACTCCCTTTCCGAGTTTTTTGATGCACAGGAAGTTCTGTTATCTCCCAGCTCTTCAGAGAATGAGGTTTGAGCCCTGTTTTTAGTTAGGTGCCTCAAAATCTCTTTTGTTGCTTTACTTGTTCAGTAAATACCCGTCTTTAGAAATACTTAACTCAATGGCCTCTTTCTACTATTACATTCTGAGGATCTTCCTGTAACTCCTACCCCAAAAAACACAAAAAGATACAAGACCTTAGGGAAGAGGTTGCAAAAGTAGAAAGTGTTTGTTTGGTACTTCCTCATTTCTGTAACTTGATTTGTTCTACCTCTTTTCAATTACTTGCTAATCATTTTAACTATTAGCTATTTGATAATGTAATATTTCTACCGCAGGGCCTGAAATTAGCATCTTGGGTTTTTTTAAATCAGTGAATTTATCAGTATTAATTTATAACATGCCATTATTATATTATGATAATTCATTTATAATATATAATAACATTGTCTTAAATTGATGCATAAAAATCTTACTTTCCTGAACAAGCAAGTATCGTAGTTGGCATTACTTTGTGAAAATGCAAATTGATCATTTTACCCCTTTAGTAAATACTAATCTTATTTAATTTTCATAGAAGATTCTTTTCTTTCACAAATGTTAAAAGACAAACTAGAACTCATTCTGTGCAAACATATGTGTAAATGCAGTGTGAATTAATAAGAATTTCTGTAATACTGTAGTCTCAAGTTAACTTATGTTTTCTTTGGGATAACTGGTCAAGAAAGTATGAACGTTTTAATAACAGGTGTTTATCATGAACACCTTCTAGGCAGACTGGTGTATGGGTCTCTATGAAAAAAACCCAAAATTATTTCTGGAGGTTTATAATGTGGGCTTCACGATGTTTGATGATTTGGAGTAAAGGTGTGATGATAATCTGGTTTGTTTCTCACTCTAATGTATGTTTCTTTTCCCATAGATTTCTGAAGATGACTCCTATGTCAGTGACATAAGTGATAACCTTTCCTTAGACAATCTCAGTAATGACCTAGATAATGAGAGACAGACCTTGGGTAAGATGTAAATTGTTTGATATCTGAAAGCTTGGGTCTTCACAGAATACTAACAAGCATATACAGAGTATCTGCTGCAGGCACTGAACTATAACACATACTGTATGAGAAAAGATATGCTCCTTTCTCTTGAGGTTTATGTAATCGAGGTAGGAAACAGCACTCACATGTGAAAAATGTATTCTTTCAGGTAAATTTATCTGCTCATAAAAATGTCTATTTTATAAAGTGAATGCATACCAATGATCACATAAATATCAAAAATTAGTCCAACAGATACCCCTGATATGGTCACATGTTCTCTCAGCAAACATATTAATACATAGCTTTTTGCCTTTAGGTACCTAGTGGTTTTCATGATTTAGGAATTCTATAGGGATTGTGTAATAAAAAGGTCTGGTCTAAGTGGTTATTTATTTATTTATTTATTTTTAAGATTTTATTTATTTATTTGAGAGAAAGAGCAAGCATGAGCAGGGTAAAGGACAGAAGGAAAAGCAGACTACCCGCTGAGCAGGAAGCCCATGGGGCTCCATCCTGGGACTCCAGGATCATGACCTAAGCTGAAGGCAGGCGCTTAACTGGCTGAGCCACCCAGGTTCCCCTCTAAGTGGTAATTTAGCCTCAGATTCTTCAAGGTAACACATTTAAAAGTAACAAACAAACAAACAAAAAGTAACTGCTACCTCCTAGAGGGGAGGATGGGGCTGTCAAGGTATCCTGAGATATTCCTTTATTACTGCTTGATCCCAAGAGCAAAGTGATGCCCAAGAAATGTTACTTTGTGTACCATGGGATACCCGGAGTGTCTCCCCAAACAGTCCCGATGTAGGAGCTGAAGAAGCAGACTGACGTCTGTTTAGGAAGGTGCCAGCTCTCTGGACAGTTCTCTGCATGGATCCTATACGATCAGATGTTTGCAGTCCTGGTACTCAGAACGTGTTGGGGTCTTGAGGTTTGTCTGTGTCACACATTGGGCACCCAGGGCACCACCTCTTTTCATATCTACCTAGAGGAGAGGGACCATGCTAGTGCTTTTTCTGTGTTGATGCTTCCCAGGTTAGTAAGTATGTGTGAATTACGATGATGTTGAGTTGCTCTCTGAAGGCTAAAGAGCCTACTCTCTGGGGACCATGAAAAAGGCAGGTAATTTTACCATTTAGCAGAACATCCTTTTAGCATCAGACCTGCCAGAAGTCTGATGCTCATTACACTCTATCTTGCTTGAAATGTTTCTGGAGAGATGAACCCTTTGGTGGAAAAGTCTGAGAACCAGTGGTTCAAAGGAGAAAGCCAATAATATGGGAGTTGTTTGTTTTTCTAGAAAAGCAAGGAGGTGAACTGAAAGAGAGATGAAGAAACATCACATCCCCTTGGCACACAGCACACACACTAAAATGGCACTCTCGCCATGCTTGAGGACGACAGACAAGCGCTGAAGTCCTCATTCTCTTTGAGGCCTTGGGGAGGGGCCAAGGAGAGTACAAGGCTAGAAGGTTCAGAGGTTATAGTTGGAAATGGAAGACTTGTCCCAGAACATAGGACCACAGCTGTGCTGAGCTGACATCAGCCAGGAAAAGCATTGAAGCTAGGGCTGGTTCATTCCATCCTATTCCACAGCCATTTTGCTGGAATGCTGACCAACACATTGCCTTGACTTGAACAAACACTGGGCCAAAACCAGCTTTCTTCTTCAGCAGTATTTAGAAGTAAAATTAGGTGTCCTCCAGTTTAACTATCTCCACTGAAGATTAGAATTCTAAACCTCAGTACTCTACTGAAAAGATTGGATGTAGAAATAATATGTAAATCATATGACACACTTTTGCCTACAAAAGGAAATCGGGATTGAATCCAGTTCTTGATAATTTAAGATAGAATTTTTCTGAGCCCATAGTAAAGGCTGGATATTTTGAGTGCTTCCTGTTGACTTTTTCCTCCCCAAATCAGGAGGTAAATATTGGGATCCCCTGTCACTGTGATGAGTGTTGTGGGAGGTTCCAGGCTTAGGAATATGGATTCATGGCCAAATTCTCTTGGTTAACCTCAGCTCTCCCATTCACTGGTACTGTGTTCTAGGGCAAGTTACTTAAGAGATGATATATATAAAGTATACATAAAAATATGTAAGGTAATATATGTAAAATGCTTGAAGACCTGCTGCTCCAGAGTAAAAACTAGATAGATACTAGTCATTCGTTGATAATAGTTGTCATGTAATGTTGTTTCAAAATCTAGGTTAGTGTAGTCAGAGAAAAGATTTTGAGAAGATGTGGAAAACTGTTCTTAAAAACTACTTTCATTTGCAGCTATTTACTTGGGTAAATCAGATTTTTGCTCATGTCAAGCAATTAAATTCAACAATTAATTGGATGCTTAGGTTACTGTGAGACTGCAAAGTATGACCCCAGTTTCATACTTCTCTGTTTATCAAAGCAGCCTCTTTATTCAGAGCTATTGGCTTTATGATGAATAAATGTTAAATATTTCTTTTTAATAGGTAAATATATCCAGATAAAATGCCCCTTTCTCATATGTTGGTGAGATTTTGTTTGAAAATAGAATTAGTTGGGATGGGAACAGAATGTCAGAGCCTGAGCCAATGCGAGTGTCACAAAGGAAAAGACTGGTAGATGCAAGTGTTTGTTTCATCAATGAACCACATGGACTAAATTTAAAGATAAATGCCAAATAGGGATTTGATTGTAAAACAAATATAAAAAGAAAGAAATATATCCTGGTTAGAAATAAGAAAGCAGACAATTCAGAAAAGAAGTATTTATGAAAGCATTCCAAATCGCCCTAGGAATTTTTTAAATGGAGGTTGAAACAAGGAAATAACACTGTCCAAATTTCAAAAATTGAAAACAAATGATGATAATCCTGGAAAGGTCTCAAGAGATGGACACACATGTTCTGCTGGTAAATGGGAAATTGAAACAGCTTTTTTGAGGAGCCATCTGATCCTATGAATCAAATGTCTAAAAATGTTTATAGCCTTTGACATGTAATTGTATGTCTACATATCCTAAGCAAATACTCAGAGATATAATCAAATCTTAAGAATATAAATAGTCACTATTGGGTTTTTTGTTGTTGTTGTTGTTGTTGTTTTACCTCATAGCAAAACATTGAAACAGATCTATAAGCCCAGTAATAGAGGAATGATTTAGTAGATTATGGCATATTCATAGCATGGAATTTCTTTTGTAGTCATTATAAATGATGTTTTAGAAAAATATTAAATAACATGGAAAAATAATTAAGGGAATAAGCAGAACATAAAACTAGATGTGCTCTATGAGCTCTGTGGATGGAGAAAATACTAAATGAAAATATTTCAAAATACAAAGAGCTACTATTTGTAGGTAGTGGGATTAATGGAAGACTTTTATTTCATTACCATTTTTTTCTGTAATAAACAATTGTTTTTATCAGAATATGAAGAGATTTTTAAAAGGGGCTTAAGAGTTTTTAATCAGGGATGCCTGGCTCCGTTGGTTAAGCGACTGCCTTTGGCTCAGGTCATGATCCCAGGGTCCTGGTATGGAGACTGCATTGGCTCCCTCCTTTTCCCTCTTCCACTCCCCTGGCTTATGTTTTTTCTCTCTCTCTTTCAAATAAATAAATAAAATATTTTTTTTAAAAAAAAGGTTTTCTTTAAAAAAGCAGAGTTTGAAGTGCTTTTTAAAAATTGGAAGAGTTTAGGGACATCTGGGTGGCTCAATTGGTTAGGCATCTTACTCTTGATTTCCACTCAGGTGTTGATCTCTGGGTCAGGCTCCACTCTGGGCATGGAGACTACTTTAAAAAAAAAAAAAAAATCTAAAAAACAAAAACCTAAAGAGTATAACAGTATAGACAGTAACTGCTACAAGCATAGAAATCTACTTTCCAGTTTTACCCTAAGTATATTTAAGCTTTGTGGCACTGGCTTCTGAGTAGGGACTTGAAGACCTCCCTGTGAATAAAGTCCATGGGTTTTAGCATACATTTTCGGTGCTTAATTGAGCTCTGCGGAATTCTTTTCATTTTCTGGCTTTCAGTCCTAGATAACTGAGATTAACAGTAGAATCGAGTACTTGCTGGGTCAGGTTTTGTTTCTATGTTTTTTAAAGTAATAAAATAAAAAGTCCTCTAGAAACCACAGGGCTGATTTTCCTTTCAGGGCCTGTGCTCGAAAGTGGTGGAGAAGCCAAGTCCAAGCGAAGAACTTGCTTGCCGGCTCCATGCCCCAGTGCCAGTGCCATCAGCCTGTGGAACATCCTGCGGAATAACATCGGGAAGGACCTGTCTAAAGTGGCCATGCCCGTGGAGCTGAACGAGCCCCTGAACACGCTGCAGCGGCTGTGCGAGGAGCTCGAGTACAGCGAGCTCCTGGACAAGGCGGCCCAAATCCCCAGCCCCTTGGAACGGATGGTGAGGAGTTAACCTTCCCACTGGGTGGTCCTGTCGTCCCCCGAAACCCCCCAGCCTGGCTGCCCCCAGGCCCTTCCCACGGCCCAGCAGAGCTACGCCGGGAAGAGCCAGAGCTCTGGGCGCGCCTCTGCGCATCATCTGGATTCTTCTGCAGATGGGTTCCTGTCCCACCAGCCTCTAGTTCCCCTGTGCCTAGTGGTTCGCAGTCATGTGTCAGGAGTTGGCGTTTGAGGGGGAGCTTCTCTGTGACAATTGGTGCCTCTGGGTAGTTCGGCTCTGAGGTGTCACGCTTCCTTTTTCTCCTAAACCTTCCGAGGGATTGTCCCGATATGCCTGACTGGAAACCATGTTTTGAAGGCTTACTGCATGTTTATTTTTTACTATCCTGGGTGGACAGAATTTAATCTCTCAAGCTGTTTTTCCTGTCCAGGGTGTATTTTCCTTGAGAATATTTTTGTTTATTCTTGGAATGGTCCCACAATCAACTAGATTTTTGAAAATAACATTTGTAGTGGAGGTTTTTGCATAAGAAAGATGATAGTTCCAACCCCACTCTGATGCTATAGAGTAAGTTAAAAACAAAAACAAAAAACCTCTTCTTAGAAAAATTTGCCTTCTGTTCTCTATCAGTATTACTTCTGATCAAGTGATGGGCTGGTCAGTGAAGGGTTCCCCAGGTGTTTCTCATCTTTCTCCTGTCTTGTGGGGTGGAGATAAGGGACCCTGGTGGTCGGGTGTCGGCTAAATCAGCCCTCTCTGTGACTAGCTGGCTTTGTTCTTTGACACTGAGTGTCCCTTCCTCTCTCGGCTCCCTTATGTTACCTGCTTCATGGTAAGGTCATTGTTTGTGTGGGTGGCTGGACCTCAGTGTCTTCCCCCGAATGCAATCTCTGTCCTGGGCATTTGCTTGTGGGCTAAATTGGAGTCGGCGTACCTCCCTGGGCTTCGTGGACCTGACCCTAAGTCATCCTCTCACTGATGGAGGACACCATTCTTTTCTAAATTCTAAGCATTCCCTGGTTTTGACCCTTACTGTAACTTCTTTACATTAGTGATGTATGGATGCCCCTTCATCTTCGTGTATGAAGAGAGCTGTGGACGAGAGATGCATCCCACTGTTCCACGGTCTCCAGGGACTTCTCCATCAAAGAGACTTTCTTTTTTTTTTTTTTTTTAAAGATTTTATTTATTTATTTGTCAGAGACAGAGGGAGAGAGAACAAGCGAGCACAGGCAGACAGAGTGGCAGGCAGAGGCAGAGGGAGAAGAAGGCTCCCTGCCAAGCAAGGAGCCCGATGTGGGACTTGATCCCAGGACGCTGGGATCATGACCTGAGCCAGAGGCAGCTGCTTAACCAACTGAGCCACCCAGGCGTCCCAAAGAGACTTTCTTGATAACTAATGATAATAAGACTAAGAAAAAAGCTGCTGTGTGTTTTTTATCTTCTTTGTTATTCTTTCCTAGAGAATTTCCGCTGAACAAAGGGAGGCAGATGGCTTCTAAAGCAAGTGTGGAAAGTCAACATTTGTGGACAGCTCTTTTCTTAAAAGACTGACTTTAAAGATGAAAATATTCTTCATCATGTTTCATTCTTATAGAAATTTAGAGACCCTTAGAGTGTCAGCTGATTGATTGGTGGACTTGACCTTGAGAAGGACTTTGAGGGAAGGCTTTGTGTTCTAGTACAATGGACCTGGAAGGGAAAGGAACAGGAAGGCATTGCACAAGAACCATAGCTGTGGGTTGTTCACTGCTCTGCAGGTCCACTCGTGCCCCTTCATGGGGTCCCTCTCAGGTCACTGGCCTAAAAGGGGGATGCTTCTGTGTGCCTGTTCCCTCACTCCCTTCTCCCCCCAGCATTAGGAATGACACCAGATTCTGTGATATTTTAAATTGTGCAGGTGATTCAGGCTTTTTTCAACATTCCATATAGACAATGTGAGCTTACTGTTAAACAGGTAACCAACGTGTGGGGAAGCAAAGAGAGGCACAGATCCCCAGATTTCCAGAACAAAGACAGAATTGAGCAAACTGAATTGATTTTTATAAGCCTCCAGATGCTCTACAGTATTCTGTAGTGTGAGTGGAAAAGTGGGTCCTATTTGCAAAAGGCTTAAGATAAGTTGTGTGACTAGTGAACGTTTATGAAAGGCGCTCAGCTTCCCCCGCCCCCCCCTCCCCCCAGTATAAGAAACCTCCTGAAATGTGCTGGGAAGGGGAGGCCTTGAGATTGTTACTCACTGGTAGAAAGGGGAATCACTACCTAGGTTCAATGTTCTCTACTTGCCCCTCCCCCCAAAAGACTAGAAAAATAATGTGTCTTTCTGGTGGCCTGAAAGAAGAACTGACAAAAATGCTGAGAGCGTCACAGAGAGTGCTTATTTCATGTTTATCTATAGCCTGTCCTTCCTTTGCCTTTTGATTTTTCATTTTTCCTCCCAGAAAAGCCAGATTCTTTCAAAGGCACTGTGTCCTGTCCCGTGGTTTGTTACAGAAAACTCAGGAAATTGCTATCACAGATTTTCTTTTGTCAAAATGAGTTTGTAGGTTTCCACGGTATCTAGTTAGGAATGGTTGCTTTTCCTGAATTCTGAGGAGAGTTTGGATCCATTAATGTTTTTTTCTCTCTCCTTCCTGAGAATTAGGATTATTAAGATTATCAGGTTAGAGCTACTGGACTTGGCTGAACAGCTCAAGAACAGGGGAGTTCACTTGATAAATATCATCCTCTTGAAAGCCTCCACCAACTGACATTAGGACAGATGGGCCATTTGCAAATGTTGGTTTGTTTGTCTCTGGGCCAAAATGAACTTTATGTAAACCTGCCACTTTATTTTTTTTTTAAGATTTATTTATTTATTTATTTGACAGATGGAGATCACAACTAGGCAGAGAGGCAGACAGAGAGAGGAGTAAGCAGGCTCCCCGCTGAGCAGAGAGACCGAAGTGGGGCTTGTCTGGGATCATGACCTGAGCTGAAGGCAGAGGCTTTAACCCACTGAGCCACCCAGGCGCCCCGTTAAACCTGCCACTTTAAACCAAAGTTGGTTTGGTTGTCTCTAAACCAGAGATAAATTGTTGGCTTTCCAAAATAAACCATAAAGGGAGAAATTTGTTTTGTTTATGTCTTTGTTTGTTTAAAAAAATGTTTGTTTGTTAAAGAAATAATAAAGTTCTTTCCTCCCTCTCCTCAGGTGTATGTGGCCGCCTTCGCTGTCTCGGCATATGCGTCTAGCTACTTTCGAGCTGGGAGCAAGCCCTTTAATCCTGTTCTGGGAGAAACATATGAGTGTATCCGTGAGGACAAAGGCTTCCAGTTTTTTTCAGAGCAGGTGGCTATCTACCCTTTTTGTTTGTTGTGTACCCCTTTATATCGGCTTGCACTGAAGGAGACACTCACGCCTTCCATTACATGTGCTTTTGAAATATTTATTGTCCGCCTTTCACTGGCTTTAAAGCAACCGAGATAATTACAGTGCATTTACACATAAAGAGAAGGAACGATTTCCCTTCCACTGAAACCTGACCACCCCCATGAGCAGGAAGGCACTTGCGAGGCAGAGCATGCTTTTGACAGCAGGCATCAACAGTGCCCTCTGTGTAAAGCCATAGGGAGATAGATTTTCAAAGGGTGAAGCATTTGCCCAAACTGATCTAAAGGTTTAAAGTGTGCACTCTTACTCATTGACCTTGTCGTTCTAGAGTATGAACATCACCATGGAAATGGGTAGCATCAAAGAAAGGCATCGTTCTTGATTTTAAGAGGAATCATTCATTCATGTATTTATTCATTCAATCAATAACTATTTCTTGAGCATGTAACTCCTACCCAGCATTGTTCCAGGTGCGGGGAGACGGCAGTGGGATGGGGGCGGGGGGCCGGCAATGCCTGTTTTCATCTGATGGATGGACATATTTTATACTGATGTAGCCTGCGTTCCTTGCAGTTCATTGAGACTTTCCCACATAAGCATTAGCAGATAATAATATTTGAGAAGAAAGAGCAGGGTCTCTGGGGTCAGCCTAGGTTCAGATCTCAACTCTTGTCTCTCACCAGGTTTGTAAACCTGGGCAAGTCGCTTAACCTCTCTGTGCCTCAGTTTCTTCTTTAAAGCAGAAATAATGACAGTGGTTACAGATCTCAGATGTCTTTGTGATGATTAAATGAGATACTCTTGATCATGGGCTCGGCATGTTGTCGTACATGGAGGATGAAGTGTGATAGGAGTATTTGTGGTCATGATTGATACGTGACACCATGGTTTGTAAAATAATAGTGGGATACTGGAACATCCTGAATATCTGACAGTAAGGAATTGTTTAGCTAAAATAGGTTGTCCTATACTGAAAATAAAAAAGACTCCTCTCACCTGTAGTTAAGACAACAACCCAACATGTCCACCCTCCGCATATCCCTAAATGTCAGCCTGGGAGCATTAAACACATTTGCTTCAGTACATTTCTCTCCTCTCAGTTCTTGGAAAACTGAGGGAAAATGGGTGGGATGCTAGCATGTTATTTTCCTTCCTGTTATCTTGCTGCCCCCTTTGTCACTGGATTTGCATTCTGCAGGTAGAAGTGGAAAGGCCTGTAGCTGAGGGGCTTAGGAGGTTGGTGCTGGCCTTCATTGTCAAGGACAAGCAGTGTTCTCCAAAACTCAAAGGCAAAGGAATATACCACAATCCCAAAGCATATTTTTAGTAGATTTCCAGTTAGAAGCTAAAATAAATTAAATATGGATATCGAGGAAGTGAGAGTTAAATCAGTAGTTAAAAGGAAAAGATAATTCGACTCAAATTCAACTGGGTTATTTAAATACCAAAGCTAAAATAGAATGGGAATAAATGAAAATATAATTTGGTTCCCATGGCATTGTATGCACTCATGTGAGGAAATAACAGCCCGAAATAGCCCAGACTACAGCAGACAGTCAGGGCAGGATGAATGGTGTAAGGAAAGAGTAGTAACGTGAGCTTCGCGTGAAGCTGAGCTTCCATCCCGTGAGCCCCAGACAAAGCAGGGCCAAAATCAGGATCTGCTTGCGTACCTCCAGTGGTGGCATGGAGCGAGAAAACAGAGCTGCTGGACGTATGTGCACAAAAACAGAAAGAGCATTACATAACTCAGTCTTTGGTTCCCTGAAATGGATCCCCAGGAAATAAACAAGAAAGAGATCTGGTCGTTGTTAGCAGTATAGGGTGTGCGGGTGTAATGGAGACCTGCTGTCATACCCTAACCCCAGCACTACTTCTGTGTGTGGCCTCGGATAAGCTACTTAAACTTTCTGAGCCTCAACAGCGTCTTTCTCTCTAAAACAGGAATGATAATGCTGAACTCCTAGGCTGCAGTATGGCTCAGGTGAAGCGCTACACTGAGGTATAAAATACTCCCACTGAAGACAGTGAACGTTCTGCACTTGGCTATTGCTCTCATCCTGAGGGCAACTTTTTGAAAATGCTTTTTACTGTGCCATGTTGGGGATAGTACATAAGGTGTATCATTCAAGGGGTTTGCAGCAGGCAGACTGTCCCTGGCCAGAGTCTCTAACAGAAAGTCAGCCATGTGGGCTCACCAGTCCCGATCATGCTGGAGCCGCATCATCTGCCTGGAATTTAGCCTTAGGGCCTCAGAGAGTTGGTTCTTTGAGGACACCCAAGAATGGAAGAGTCTCTCAAGGACAGAGTCACCTGAGCTAAGCCTTTAAGAAACCGATCTATAAACTAGAACGCCATTCTATGCATTTACTGTAAAGAATGGGCCTGTCCTGAGGACCCGCAGGTTTTGATCACAAGACCAGGCATCCCCCTCCCCATACACAGATGACTCGGGAAACCAGAATTTCATCACCAGGTGAGTGTAGAATGAGGAGGAGAGGCAGCTGTTGAATTCAAGGTGCTCAGCTGCCCACGGCCCCAGGAGTGGTAGGGGTTTGAGGCAGGGCTGTCCGCTTCCTGGCCCCCCGGGACACATCAGCTCAGCCTCCTGCGCTCCCTCTCCCAGCCTCGTTTATGCCGACCCGCTGACTCACTGCGTGCAAAGACCATCTATGTCTAATTTCTTAGACTTAGACACACTGACAGAGCGCGCCGGGCTGCTTGGTGGGTTGCATGTTGGTACCTGCCGGTGCGGCTCTTCCTGCTCCTGGCCCGGGAGACGTTCTGCCTTGAGGGAGACAGCACGCGGCTCCCAGCACGCATTACGTGCGGGCGCTACACGTCAGCTTCCAGAGCTCGGGGCCTGCTTTGCCTTCTGGTGCCTCTCTACAGCGAGTCGCGTGTACTGGATGACTAGTAAGCTGGGTAGGACTCCCAAACTAGTACTTTTGGGTGGGATTTTACTCTAACAAGGATGCTGATGGAACTCACTTAACCCAGTGAAAGGAAACTAGGCTAACTCAGCTCCTCTGTGGAGTTTTCGAGATTTGAAAAGCTACATCTATCCTCTACTCCAGGCCTTTGGACGGTGTTGTTCTGTGGTTTGGGTGGGGATGTGGTTGTTCGAAGTGGTCAGTGGCCGAAGACACTGAAATAATTGCTTCTTCACAGAGTTTGGCTCCACACCAGCTTGCTCCTCTGTGTCGTCTCTCACCCCAAAGACCCCAAAATGCCCCATCAAAATGACTCATGCGGTCAGAAACCAGAGGAAGCACTTGGCTGCTCAAATTTTCCTCACAACAATGAACAGTTAGGTTCAGAGTCCTTTGTGCTTTTCACACTCGCACAGACTCTTACTTGATTTTCAAAATACCCGCTGTGCGGCAGGGGAGGTGAGGATGAGTCAGAGGCAGGGAAACCGAGGCCAGGAGCATTTGCCTCTCCCGGTGCCCACTGTTTCCCTGCAGTGGCCTCCCTCCCTCACCTGTCTCGGGGTCTCTCGTAGGTGTAGTTACTGTGCTTCGAGCTGCCGGGGTCATTGGCTTCTGGTGAGAAAATAGCGCCCTGTATGCTGATCAGACTCTGGGACTTGGCCTGCCCTTGTCACTTAGACCAAACGCAGGTAGGACTTTGTGCCCAGCTCCCATTGTGCTCTGGGACGTGGCCTTTGTGAATAAGCAACATTCGGGAGTAAATCATAAACATTCCTGTCCTGTGTTCCACCCTCCGGCTGTACCACCTTCTCTAGGGAGGAGTTTGATGTGCCGAGAACTGTGATTCAGCCTTGGCTGTCTAAATAAGCTCGGAGAAGGGGGAATTCGGACAGGACTTCCTTTTTCTCCTCAGGGATCAAGTGTCCTACCAACTGGTTCTTCCTGACTTGGTTCTCCTGCCGCCTGGCAGGCAGCTAAGCAGCTGGCTTGGAGCGTCATCAGAGACGGGGTTCAGATGAGGCTGGTTCAGAAAACTGATTTCAGTTAGCTTTGCTTCTGTTTGTAGACCTTTGGGAAAGGTCTGGTATCTAAAGGCTGTGCAGCTAAGCTATTACCTAAAAGATAGTTCCTGATGATCTGGAACTTCAGTTCTCAGATGACCGTTGGAGCCATTCTAACCATTTACTCCCCCTGGACTCCCTCCCCCAGCCACGTGCTATGGAGTGTTCAGGACTGAAAAGTTAAATGGAGTTATTGGCAGTCACTAACCCATAAAAGATTCAAATGAAGTCTTTTTTTCCCTTTGCTCCCTGGCCTCGGCCCTCCTTGCTTTTCTGTTACTCATCACGAGAACTCTGAACATAGTTCTTGGACGGACTTGTAAATACCATGCTTATCACTTCTCTCCCTGCCTGCTCACTCACAATAAAATAGCTCTCTTATCTATTAGTAGGCAGAGTTTGTCACTACTGATTAAAGTGGCATCTTATTTAAAGAGGTTTTCAGAAGGGAAATTCAGGCTGTTCAAAGAGAACTAACGATGGATCAAATCCAAGGCTGCTAAACCAGTGTTCTCCACTTCTGGGTCAAGTCATCATTTATTGTGTGTTTTGTTTCTGCTTTTGAAAAGAAGCCATGGGCTTGTCAAACAAAGTGATGAACCCTGAACATGCAGGAAGAGAAAATAATTGGCAACTGCCTTCTCCCCCCAAAATCAGGCCAGCAACCTTGGCATCATCCTTAATAGCTTTTTCTTAGAATCCATATCCTATTGATCAGCAAATCCTGGGGTCTTCCTTCAGAAGCCTTCCTTCCACAGCCAACCACTTTCACTGGCTCCCCAACTGGTGTTGGCCTCCAAGCCCAAGCCAAGGTAATCAATGACTAGGATCATTGCAGTAGACTCATTAGCTGGTCTCTTGTTTCCACAGCCAGTTTCTCACCCAACAGCCAGAGGGATTGCTTCAAAACAGGAGCAACACCTGCTCAACACCCTCCAATGATTTCCCCTGTCACTTGGAATAAAATCCAAAGTCCTGGCCATGGCCCCACAAAGCCCTCTCCCCTCCTCCCCAATATACTAGCCCCGGAAAGGATACCTCTCCCACCTCTGCTCATTCAATGTCAGCCGCACTGGCCTTCTGCCTCTCTGAAAACATACAGAGTGTTGGCTAGCCCTGAGCAGTGCTCGTGTCCTCTGCCTCGGATGCGCTTCTCCTGGTTTTCCATGTGGTGCATTCCCTTATTTCTCCTAGCCCCAGAGGATTCAATGGTAGAGAGTCCTGCCCCTACTGCCCTGTCTGGAATAGCACTCCCACTTACCATCCTCCCATCCTCATGCCTTGCATTCTTCTCCTTAACATCTGTTACTACTGACAAATTTCTTTATGTTATCTATTTATTTCCTTATCTATCTCGCCCACTTCTGCACCAGAATGTTTTCTATCCCCAGGGATTAGGAAAGCTCGGGACACATCAGAGGCAGTCAGTAAACATGAACACTCAGGCACCTGCATGATTTCTCACCTGGCATTCGTCCTCTCTTTTACAAGCTGTTCTTCGAGGTTGGAGGCGAGCCAGGGACTAGGTAGACTCTTTAGTTAGGTCTTTGGGCAGCTGCAGAAGTGATGTATTTAAGGGAGACTCTTCTAAATCTGAAAAAGATATACTCACAAATACCCAAATATTAAAATATACTCTGTCCCCATCTGCTTCTCCCCATACCACTCACTTCTTATATAAAGTACATTTAAAATGTAAATAAAAAATGTCAGGTCGGGGTAAGAAAGTCTTGAGAGATACAAATAAATGACAGGAATTCTCAACTAGTAGGGGAACTCACTGACTTTGGGCTTGTAGAAAGAAAGCTACATAAAAATACCTGAACAGTAAGGACCATACATACTAAATTCCCGAATGTTTGGGGATCTTTACCAGTTAGAGGTTGCTCTGATTTGAGATGGAGAGGAAGAAGCAGAGAGGGATGCTAGAAACCCGTCTAAACTGGATTTACCCTGTAAGCTGACAGACACTGTCTCCTCCAGGGCTGGGTCAGTTCAGACTCAAAATCAAATAACTCTCTGAGTTACATCTGGGTTAAGATGTAACGAGAATAGAAACTCAACCAAATCCAACACTAAGGTTATATTGTGCTCGTCATTCTCTGTTCCAGTAGATTTTAGAAAGATTGCCATCAACAAAAATTAAATTATGAGCCTTGAATTACCCCCTTTCAATGGGCCTTCAAGTTAGTCAAAGCCTTAGTATAATCTTTTCCCAATTGGCTGACATCTGCTAGTGCTAGGATTTGAAGAGACATTGAGAATTAGATTTAGAGCATTTTGAAGTCAGAGAGACCCTCAGACCTCATTTTACAATGACATAAATGAGACTCAGAGAAATTGGAAGTTCAGACTCAGAAGATTCTTTGTCTAAATATCCATGAGATGGGATCTTAATGGTGTATGGAGGCTTTGGGGAGGACCAGAGCCCAGCTTTGAGAGCGGCCATAGAGAGACAGCTGGGACATAAAGGAAAAAGCACTGGATTTGAAATCAGAGGACCTTGATTTAAAGCTACCTGCAATTAACCATGTAGCATTGGAGAGGTTCTTTGTTTCCTAATTTATAAAATAAGACTAATGAAGAAATGAGGTCAATGTCACCATGATGACTAAATGGAAATGCTACTCATGAAAAATGGCTAAAATTTAGTCCCTGCCCACTTCATACCAGCACAAGATCCTATAATTTCATATGTGTCATCTTTTTGTTTGCAAAGCCAGTGGTATGAGCCTTATTTTATAGATGAGGTAACTCAGGCCCAAAGACTTAAAAACTCGCTCAAGGCCCTTCAGCCATTAGATGACGTTGCCGAGTTAAGACCTGCATCTCTGGGGCTCCAGAAGCCCTCCCTCATTCCCTGATGCTTGTGCGGCGCACGGCACATGCTCCAGTTTCATGAATAAATACCTGTTGTGAGAAAATATATCAATGAAAAAATCAGACCTTACTTCAATTTTCCTGGGAACCTTTGTAAACTTCTTAAAAGCAATGTGCACCAAATAAATCACCCCCAAAGGCCCTTTTAAGCCAGAAAAAAAATGAGCAAAATCATTGATATTTGACCATTGAGATTTATTCATTCAGAAAACCGATTTTGAGCCCACATAAAGGCTTTCTGCTAAGCACTGATTCATGTCTGACACAATCATTTTAAAAGGTCGAAGTTGCATTTTTATGGGTGTGTATAGATTTTATGGTATGATAGGGCTTCTTTTATAGTTCATGTGGATAGTATATTTATCCCAGTTTTATGGGATTTAAAATTATAACAGAAGAGGTTTATAGTTTGTATATACTGTACTTTGCTTTGATGTTTGATGTTTGTAGCCAGATTTGGCCACACGTATGAAATGCCAAATTCTTAATTAAGACCGCAAACCCTACATTTTTTTACCACATTGTTTATGTGGGAATGACTATGATCTACTTTTAATTATCTACTTTAAAATATGCCTATGTTTTGGGGGAAGGGGAATGTTCTGTAGTTCCTCACCTGCTGCACTGGGGAGTAGGTGGGGGGGAGCGGAGGAAGAAATAGGGTGCAGGTTGTCTTCCCTGGTTTAGTTTTATATGATCCCAAGGTGTAGTAGTTAACTCCACTATTTTCATTGAGAGCTGTTGGTGGAGGAAGGGGGAACAGGAATGCCTCATTTTGTGATATTAAATATCTCCAGGGAGTTCAATGAAAAAAAGACAATGAAGGCCAGAAGAAGACTTAGGCTTTTAAACCCTGCTAAAAGTGAATATTGCCCTAAAAAATCCCATAGGGGGTACCTGGGTGGCTTAGTCGTTAAGCACCTGCTTTTGGCTCAGGTCATGATCCCGGGGTCCTGGGTTCAAACCCCACATTAGGGCTCAGGCCTGTTACTCCCTCACCTTCTGCCTGCTGTTCTGCCTACTTGCACTCTCTCAATCTCTGTGTTGGGCGGCGGGGGGGGGGGGGGGGGATTAAAAAAAGAAAGAAAGAAAGAAAATCCCATAGGCACAGAGAGGGGCTACATTCTTAAGAGGCCTGTGGGAATGAAAACCATCCAAGGGGTAGCAAATTTGCATCTCCTACCTCATATCAGATGTGGCATTTATGTTCCTTGAGACTTGACAGATACGTGGACTATTGAAATCTTTGTCTCTACTTTTCTTCGGGTCAAGTTGGTAAAGGTGAAATTCCATCAGTTCCATGTGCATGCGGAACGACTCTAGACTATCCTATCCTATCCCAGAGTTCTCCGCCTAAAGGAACAGGCCTGTACACGTGGTTTTCAGACCCTGTTCCTCATTATAGCTAAGGGTCCAGAGCCAGGGGAGTGACTGGAGATGAGTCACCTCCCCACTGAAAACTGCTGATGTAAACCTGAAGTGCTGAGGTTTACGTCTGTTTCTTTCCTGTCGGTGTGTTTGGGAAACATTGCTGAATTTTTCTGACGTTGGTCTCCTCTTGGGTAATATACAGGTGTTAGTTAGGCCAGATGCTCTAAATGTAAGATACTTGCTAAGAACCAGCTAAGTCAGAGAAACTTTGAAACGCTGCTGACCGCGTTCGTCTGGTTTCACTGGTCCTGAATTGTAACTGTAATATGTACACCGCTCACTTACCTCGAGTTACTAAGATAATGAGGAAACCCAGCTCGGGAGCTGGGTTTTCTCTTTAGCTTCTTCATTAGTGAACAGCACAGAAGCAATGACCCCAGTGACAAAACCCAGAGAAACGTGCCACAGTCTTCATTGTAGGGAATTCTCTTTCCTGGAACAAAATTACATATTTACTCAAGATTTTTTTTTATCTTGACAGAAAATGAATTAAGTGTTTTCCTTAGCAGGTGACTAACATTTCTTCAACAATTGCTTGGCTCTTTTTTATAGAAACATTATTCTTGGGGCATCTGGGTGGCTCAGTTGGTTAGGTGACTGCCTTCAGCTCAACTCATGATCCTGGAGTCTGAGGATCAAGTCCCGCATCGGGCTCCCTGCTGAGCAGGGAGTCTGCTTCTCCTTTGATCTCCCCCCACACCGTGCTCTCTCTCTCTCTCATTCTCTTTCTCTCTCAAATAAATAAATTTTAAAAAAATAAACATTATTCTTTTAAAAATTTGTCTTGAACCAGTCTTTTTTTTTTTAACGATTTTATTTATTTGAGAGAGACCCTGCCTTTGTTCTTACACCTTTCAAAACGTGTCTCTATCCCCAACATTTACCTCTTGGAGGCTTCCATGCACCTGATTTCTTCTCAGTCCTCAGGAAGATGAGCGAATTAGGGCTGGCTGTATGAGGAGCGCCCTCTTGAGGACCGATTTGTTGAAGGAAAACTGAAGTTTTCATTCACGTAGACACTGTACAATGTGTTACCTCTCAGGGCAAGGGCGAAGGAATGGATTTCATGAGACACAAAAGTGAACTAATTTTTTGTTTTCTGGCCTTTGTTTCCATTAGGTCAGCCACCATCCACCTATCTCTGCATGTCACGCTGAGTCTGGAAATTTTGTTTTCTGGCAAGGTAATGTGCTCATATATTTGGTCTGTGTCATTTTTTGTAATGTTCTAGAGCTATTTTATTCAAGAACTACTGCAGGTGCTTATGAAGATCACAGGTAGGCCCTGGACTTGGGCCTTGTTGTATGGATCTACACCACTTGGCATTCTTGCCTGTCACCCCTGAACAATTACCAACACCTGTCTATTTCATAATTAAGGATTCAGGAAGATAATCTAGTTGTTCCCTTAAAAAAAAAAATTCTCCATCTGTGTCTGGGCCACCACCACTTATTCCTGTAACTTTTTCTCTAATTCCACAGCCACTTGAAATGCCTTGTGTATTCAAGAGACACTAAATACTTATAGGTATTTATCAGAGTTTAGACAACAGGGTTCTTCTTGCTTTTGAAAAGTTTTAATTTTATTTATAAACAGCATGTTTTAGATTGCTGACTTTTTTTAGTTTGGCAGTTGTCTCCATTTGTATTTTGGATTTGGGAGGAGGGTGAATTGTTCTGAAAAATAAGTAAGACTGCAAATATTTTCTAAATGGATTAATTAATTTTGTTAACATATGTTTATTCAAAGGGCAGAGTGTACTATAGAAGGAAAATTTGAGCATCCTGGTTTTTCAAACAATGAGCACACACATCAAATTTTAAAGCATTTTTCTCTGTCAACAGTGATGATACTTGATTTACTCCTTTGCCATTAAAAAAAGCTCCTTCCCCCACCCCCGTTTCCAGCCAACCAGTTCCTTTCTCTGGAGACAGTATTACCAGTTTAGGGTACAAGTACTATAGTACTTTTTCTGAATCTTTGCTATTAAAGTTTAGAAGTGAAGCTTGGCTAGAAACATCTCTCACTTTCACTGAAACCCTCTGGGAATAATTCTTATAATATCTCCAACCTTCTAATTGCTAAACGTCTTTGACCCTGTAAGCCCTTTATTATTATTTTTAAGTTACGGATAATATGAATTTTCTCCAATTAGTTTGTGTGTGCTCCTTACCTTACATGACAGCTTTCTCCTTAGCCCTCTTCTTTTCTTCCTCATCAGCCTTTTCCCCGGCAATCGCATCTATTCACATAGGCTCACAACTCCCAAATCTTGCTTTTTAATCCAATCTGACATTTCTCTACCTTTTGAGCAGGTTGTTTAGGCCATTTACATTTATTATCATTATTGATGTAGATGGATTTAAATGTGGCCTCTTAGTATTTGTCGTCTATTTGTTGCATCTGTTCTTTGCTCCCCTTTTTTTTCTGCCTTCTTTTGAACTGAGTACTTTCTATGATTCCATAATATCTCCTTTGTAGACTTCTTAGCTATACCTTTTTGTTTCATTTTTTTAGTTATTACTTTAGGCTTTATATTATATATGTTTAATATATCATAAGTCTATCTTCAAGTAATAATATGCCACTTACATATAAGAAACTTACACATATGCTTCCATTTCCCCTCTCTTAACCTTTGTAACTATTGTAGATGTAATGTTTATTTATGTATGTTATAAACCCCACAATACATCATTACTGTTTTTGCTTTAAACAACAATTATCGGTGCCTGGGTGGCTCAGTGGGTTAAGCCTCTGCCTTGGCCTCAGGTCATGATCTCAGGTCCTGGGATCGAGCCCAGCTTCCCCCACTCTGCCTGCCTCTCTGCCTACTTGTGATCTCTTTCTCCGTGAAATAAACAAATAAAATCTTTAAAAAAACAAAAACAACAATTATCTTTTTTGGGGGTAACAACTTTATCAAGATGTAATTTGTGTATTATATAATTCATCTAATTAAATGGTATATATAATTAAGTGATTTTTAATATTTTCACAAAATTTTCCAATTATCATGACAATCATTTTAAGAACATGTTTATCACTCCAGAGGTGCCTAGGTGGCTCAATCAGTTGATCATCTGGCTCTTGATTTTGGCTCACATCATGATGTTAGAGTCATGGGATTGAGCCTTGTATTGGGCTCTTATGTTCAGTGTGGGGTATGTTGAGATTCTCTCTCATCCTCTCGCTCTGCCCATCCCCCTGTTTGAGCTCTATTAATAAATGAATGAATGAACGAATGAATGAATGAAATTCTAAAAAAAAAAAAAAAAAGAACATTTTCATCACTCAAAAACAAACAAACCAACCCTACCTTTTAGCCAATACCTATTCCCACCCCAACTTCCAATTTCCATCAGCCTCTTCCATCCTTAGGCAACACCTTATCTACTTTCTATCTCTATAGATTTGCCTATTCTAGATATTTTATGTAAGTGAAATCATATATATGTGGCTAGGGGCTGCCTGGTCCCAGCCCTATCCCTCTCCTGGTTCATGGCCATGGCCCCTTACTGGCCTCCCTACTTTCACCTTGGCTCCCCCATGGTCTGTGTATTGTCAGGCAGCAGTCTGTGCGATCACCTGTCCATGCCATCCTTTTTCTATCCTTTTTAAAAATTCTATTTCTATTCTAGTCTCTCATTTTTAAAGATATTTATTTGAGAGAAAGAAATTGAGAGAGAGAGCAATCATGAGCAGAGAGGAAGGGTAGAAGGAGAAGCAGGATCCCCACTGAGCAAGGAGCCCAATGCGGGACTCGATCCCAGGACCCCAGGATCATGACCTGAGCCAAAGGCAGACAAGCTTAACTGACTGAGCCACGCTCTACTCTATTCTTCTTCTGTTTTTCTCCTTGTTGGTGCCACCATTTATGCAAGTGAGACAGATATGAAATCACCTACAAATTCTCCCTGTTGTTCAGAATCTGCATCTAATTTGCCAACTAGTTCTGTTTCTACTTCTTTCAGGTTCCGGGATCATTCCCTTCTACTCTGTCCTCTACGTGTTAGTTCACTTCACCCTCACTTACCTCTTGACCAATTACAGCAGCCTTGTGACTTGTCACCTTTCTTCTCATCTCTTGTGCTCCTGGTCCATAACTGTATTTCTCCAAGTTGTCTTTGCAAAGTTCGTATATAATCGCATGCATTTTCTATCTAAAGAAATATCTTATTTCCCCCAAGGCATACATACCAAACTTCTTTGCCTGGCTTCTAGAGCCCATTGTTCTTGTGCTCAATCTGTCTCTCTGCTCTTCTCTCTAAACGATCCAAGACCCATAGGACAGAAGCACACCCTGTTCTTTTACACCTCTCTCTCTCTCTTTGGACAAGCTGTCTTCTGCCTTCTGTCACTTTTTCTCTGCCTGGTGAACTCCTGCTTATTCTTCAAAGCCTGATCTAAGATGCCCCTTCTGATGCTTTCCCCAAGAGTGTTGGTCATTCCTGCTTCTCTGGCTCCATTTCATCATACAATGTACCTAGCTATAGCCCGTGCTTCTCTGTTTGAGCATTACTTGTTTTCACTTTTGTCTGCCTTTCATACCATGAGTTCTTCTAAGAGAGGGACTTCATCTATAATTTTCGTTTTCCTGATTCTGTCCCAGATACTCAGTTGGTACTTGTATGGAATGAAATGTTATCCTATAATGTAATGGACTTTATTATGGAGAGACTGTTCTATATAGTGATTATTTATCCAGCCCAAGAATTCTTTGATCTGTGTAGCTTTCCTGCTAGATATGCACTAATCAATATTTCTTTTCAGACGTGAGATGGAAAAACAAATTCTGGGGCAAATCCATGGAAATTGTTCCTATTGGCACAACCCATGTGACTCTGCCAGCGTAAGTTCTTCTGTGGTTGGGAACTGTGTGGGATTTAGGGCCAAGATACAGCTTTAGGAATGGGATTCCCATTATACCCCATGGTGTTGAGTATGTGTTTTGTTTTGTTTTGTTTTTCTTTTAATTAGTTTGACAGTAAATTCAAATGCAGCTCATTTCGACAAGCTCACATTTTCTTTCCTTCCCATGGGAATGCTACCTAGAAACCAAAGTTCCCTGAACAGAAGCTTTTTAAAAACTTATTTTTACTTCCTAACAAAATTAGGAATGGTGGTTTTGCTTTAACATCATTGGCCCACCTCACTGTCAGAATTCTTTTTAAGAAGGACATCTTGATTCTACAGGGATTACTGACCCTCATTTATAAAGCAAAGTGGCTGCAAGGGTGACTTCCGGGTTGGGGCCCACAGGACTCGGATGCTCACTTACCAGTTGCAGATCCTTGGGCAGGTTCCTTAACCTTCCTGAGCACTCGTTCCCTCATCTACAAAACAGGACCACCTCCTCTGCAGGGCTGTTGTGAAGATTAAACAGATAATATCTGTAAAGCACTGAAGAAAGTCCTTGGCACAGAGTCTGTGCTGTATTAAGTGTTTGGTCTTACTACCATTATCCTCATAACTGTTATATGACTCTGCAAGTAGTACCTGAATACTTTCCACAGTGCCCAGCTCTGCCCACTGTGGCCCTCTGTGGCCTGTGTGTCTCCTCAGAGAGTGGAGGCTCAGGATGCCCGGCACAGCTTAGGCCCTCAGTCAGTGTTGGTTCTGTAAATGAAGGAATGAGTAATTCGTCCTGGGACTTTATTTTTTTTTTAAGAGCAATATTTGTTTGCATTGCTGCTAGCTCTTCTGGGAATTGTTAAGGTCACTGTTGCCTCCTTTTTAGCTTCGGAGATCATTTTGAGTGGAACAAAGTGACCTCTTGCATCCATAATATCTTAAGTGGTCAGAGATGGATCGAGCACTATGGAGAGATTATCATCAAGAACCTGAATGATGACTCCTGCCACTGCAAAGTGAATTTTATCAAGGTAACCCAGGTGGCCTTGTGAGTTCGACCCCGGAAAGGCCTTGGCAGAGCTGGGGCCTGAGGGCACAGGGAATCTCAGGGAACTTTCCACCTTCACCTTTTTGCCATCAGGCAAGCAATGCCAGGGGCTCCCCGGTAACCCCCCTCCCAACCTCTCTCACCTCTATCAGGGCCATGGCCCCTCTGGCCTCCCTCCTTCTACTCATACTTCCTCATGGTCTGTCCTCAAGGCAGTGGCCAGAGGGACACTTTTAAAACATAACTCATCGTGTTACAATATGGATGAACCTTGAAGACCTTATGCTCCCTGTACTGAACCAGACATACAAGGACAGATACTATGTGGCCCCACCTGTGATGTACCTAGAGCAATCAAACTCGTAGAGACAAAAAATAAAATGGTGATTCCAGGGCCTGGGGGGCTGGGGAATGGGAGTTAGTGTTTAATGGACACACAGTTTCAGTTTGGGAAGGTTCTGGAAATATATAATAATGATGGTTGCACAACATTGTGAATGAATGTGCTGAATGTCACTGAATTGTATACTTAGAGATGGTTAAAGTGGTACATTTTGTTAAGCATATTTTACTAGGATTTAGAAAAAGAAAGTCATGCTGTATATCACAAAATTCCCCTCCCCACAACTTTCATCTTTCCCAGTATAAAAGCCTGCCTCCTGACATCGGCCCCCAAGGCCCTGTGCGGTATGCGCTGCCCCCCTCACCCCTGATGTTCACACACGTGCACACACATGCACACCTGCACGTATATACGCATGTGAACACACGCACCTACACATGGTTCTGTCTCCGCACATGCATGCATGCATATACTCACTCCTTTCTCTCCAGTCTCAGCCCCCACCATCCTCTGACCACACTGGCTTTTCTCTCTCCACCTTCTTTTCCTCAGGCCCCTCTCCCCAGATCCTTACATCATCAGCCCAGCCTTGTTAGTCGCTTTCTGTCATATCCTCTTTTCTTACAAGTGTTTACTCCCACCCATAGTTAAGTTGCTCATTGTTGGTTTACTTGGGTATTTTAATTTTCGGTCCCCGCACCCTCCTCGCCACCCCTGACTCCGGAAAAGCAAAAGCCTGATCTAATCTTGCTCACTGCTGTAGGCTGATGTCTGGAAAGGCTCATGAACATTCATAGGGTATATGAACAGATTGGCCAAAGGCAAACGCATGGAATAGTCTGCTTACCTTTCCAAGTGCTTTCATTCCCTTAGATTCCTCTTGCCCTTAAAAATTTCATGTGTTTAAAATGGTCTTAAAGGAATATTTGCATTGAATTAAGATAAAAATCCTAAGCAGAGAGATGAAGCTCTAACTGTGGAATTTCGTGCAGTACCTCTTGGCACCACTTAGAGCTGCTGGGGACTTGATGGAGAGCTGGGTTGGGGTCTTTCTTCTGTCCTAGAATTCAGACCTAGACAGAGAAAAAGCTAATGATGTTTGCGGTGAAATAAAAATGAACCTTCCTTGAAAACCTCACGTAGGTTCTCTGCAAAAAGAAGCAAAGGGCAATCTGGGCTAGGGCTATATGCCCCTGTTCCAGGTGAGGGACGCGGCTTCTCAGCCCCTCTCCCGAGGAAATGGGCTCGAGTCCCATTTCCACCATCCACCTGGTACTCACACACTCAGGGCCAGAGAATCCATTTCTGTGGCTACGAGAGAAGAGGGAATTAGAATACTGGACATGCCTCTGGTGTTGAAAGAGAATCTGAAAACAGATGCAGCCTTCCCAGTGGAGCGTGAGCGCCATCCCCTGTGGCGTCCCACCATATTGCCAGCATTGGATTTGTCAGGGGGATCTGTAACAGAAAATCCAACTCCCGCTTCAGAATACACTTAAGAGCCTAGACACTGTTTGTTTCCCTTTCCCTCCATGTTTACATGAGTCGAGACCTCAGGTTAATGCTTCTGATGTAGCTCCATGATGCTGCTGTCCTCTGGCCTTCCTCCCGTCTTCCCCATAAGACACAACGTGGGGAAACCAGACCGCCAGACTATGACCCAAAAATGCCGCTCAGTTTTATTGGTTTCCAACTACAGATTCTGTTTGGGATGAAAATAGCACTAGGAGTTTTGATTTATGAAGTAATGCCTTCCGTTCTTTCCCAGGGATTTTTTAGGGCAGGTAACTGGGAGACTTGGGGGAAAAGTCAACTCTAGGGAGTTAGACCCCCCCCTGCTGGCCAGCTTGCGGTACTGTATGAAACCCGCAAGACTGAGCGGGCCTGAGCTGCTCTCAGATCAGGACTGATCCACAGGGGAAATATGGGTCGCCATCATGTTCCAGTGGATTGGATGAACAAATCTACATTGGGGGAGAAATGATAGGAGAAACAGAAAATGGGTTGCTTTACAAAGGAGCCCCCTTTGTTGGTTTGCAAAAGACTGTCCAGTTCCTGTCGAGAAAAAATATGTATGAGTTAATTTTGTCTTAAATTGTAATAGTCAGAGCCATGGTGACGTCCACAGAACAGCTTCTCCAGAGGAGCAGGCTTAGGGGCCAACCGCATTACTTGGCTAATGTGTGAGCCCTGAGCCTTTCCTTCTGATGTTGTATGTAGCAAAAGTAGAGGGGAAACCTGTATCTCTCACAATGTCGACTGTTGCGTCACAAACTATAAATAAAGGGTTAGATGTTAATTTTTATTAAGTAATTAAAAGTATGATTTTTTTTTAAAAAGCCAGAACCCAGAGCTAGCAAATTATATGCAATGTACAATCATTTCTATGCTTTTTTTTCTCTGGACTTCTTTTTTTTTTTTTTCTCTTAGTATCTGTCATAAGTTGACTCCAAAGTTCTAAATAGATAACTCCCATTGGAATCCTAGGCAAAATACTGGAGCACTAATGCCCGTGAGATTGAAGGCACAGTATTTGACAAGGATGGAAAAGTGGTGCATCGGCTGTTCGGAAAATGGCATGAAAGCATCTACTGTGGGGGCTCGTCCTCGTCCACGTGTGTCTGGAGAGCAAGTCAGTACCCCAGCTAATCAGTCTTGGGCACGTGGTGGGGGGGTGGGCACGGCCAGAGGAGCTACAGATAGGCTGGCCTCCATGTCTGCCATCCTGGGTCTCCAGCCTCTACCTGCTTTGAATGCCATTCAAGTGACCAGCCCTTCTTTCATTCACCATTCCTATCTCAACCTCATCCTCATGCTTACCAACAACACCTCAGTTGGCCTGCTAGGTCCTGGTTCTTAATCCCAGAACAAATCCATTGCTAATTCATGGTCACTCTCTTGGAGGAAGTCTTCCAGGCTATGCATCTCACTCCCGTGCCTATCCTAGGCACTGAGAAGGAGTGTCAGTGAAGTATGAGAGGTCATTCTAGAGTGAGAATGAGTAAAGAGAAAGCAGTTGCTAGACAAGAATGACCTGGGGCTTCTATAAAAGTTAGGGGTCTCCCAGATTCATCCAATACCATTAGCCTCTCTGATCTCTCCTATAATCCTAGAAAATACTGAGCCCTCCAAGCAGCTGTGGGGAGGGCTAGGGAAGCCAAACCTTCATAACATGTTCCCCAAAACATTTTAAAACTTTTGTCCATCTTCTAATCTGATAGGTATATTTCCAAGTGTTGACCATATTATAAAATACTGTTCTGAGATACCAACATTAGTATGCTTTAGGCTGATCAAAATAAAACAAAAAAACCACTCCAAAAGTAACTTAAACCATTAGGATGTGTGCTCTTACTTAACAAGTAAGGGATTGGATGGCCCCACAGTGGTTACCTGTGTCAAAAGCACAGACCACCGACGACACATTCCTCTACTCCCAATATGGCAGTGATGTGTCCCCTCATGGGTGTAAAATATTTATCATGATTCAGTATCATATCCCCATGTGACAGATCACTAAGCAGGAGAGAAGCCAGAACAAAAGAGCTATCTTCTCTTGTAGCCTTTCTGTTTTCAGGAAACCTTTTCTAGTATTCCCCAGCAAAGGTGTCACTAAGTTTTGTCAGCCTCAAGTGGGTCCAAACCCATCCAGTCAAGGGTAACTGGGAAGGCAGGAGATTCAGACGGGCTTAGATTCACCCCATAGGGAGGACACAGTGCCACACGAACAGATCAGTTTCCCATTAGCGAGTAAGAAAGGGAAATAACTGTAGAGTAAGCAACCAACAGTGTCGCTTTCCCTGGATGGCGGCCATATATAGCATCCGCTGTCACAGAGGTGGCCACGAAGCCGGCATAAATTGGCACCAGTGGCCACCTTCCTAGCTTTAGAAGTTCCGAGAGGCACTCACTGTCCTTTGCTTAAAGTATGGTTCAGAGATGAGAACAGCCTTCCTCTCTGGGATGTTAAAGCAGCAGCTGGACAGAGCACGTGGTGGGTGTGGGCTGTACGCTTGCTGTGGTTGCTCACTGACTTTGTGCCTTGGCCATGAGCGTCTCTGGCCCATCTTCAAGAAGAACCACTGTCTTTACTCTGGTGGTTGGGCTGGATTTGTGAAGGCCCAGTAGGAAGCTTTGCTACTATTTTCATGACTAGGATGCACAGGACATTAGACTTAAAATTAGAAAGGACTCCCAAGGCTTGAAAAACTGGGTTTGCAGAACAGTGCGTGGAAAGCATTTGTATTTGTATGTGAGAGCACCTCCTGCTAAGACTAGGAGTGGACTTTATTAGCCTACATTTGATTTACCCAGTATGTAAACTTGGTATTTTTAGCTTGATGTTTAGCTGGGATTCAAGTTAGAGCAATACACTTGGATATACACTTGCTATAACAAATACCACAGATCAGGTGGTTTAAACAACAGAAATGTGTTTTCTTGCAGCTCTAGAGGCTGGGAAATCAGAGATCAAGGTGCTGGCAAATTTGGGAGCTGCTTCTTGGCTTGCAGACAGCCGCCTGATCAGGGCTGTACCTTATTTAACCTTAATTACTTTCTTTGGCTCCTTCTCCAAATATAGCCATACGAAGGGGTAGGGCTTTGACGTATGAATTCTGAAAGGGTACAAACGTTCAGTCCATGACACTGACCCCGGCCCCCCCAAACATCACCCTTCTTACATGTCAAATATTCCATCTTAACAGCCCCCCAAATCTTAACTCATTCCAGCATCAACTCTAAAAGTCTAAAATCCAAATTCTTAGCTAAATATTATCTAAATCAGGTATGGGTGAGACTTGAAGTCTAGTTCTCCAGCTTCTCCAGCTCTGAACCCATGAAACAAAAAATGTGCTTCTAGATATAATGACAGGACACCGGTAGGATAGACATTCCCATTCCAAAAAGGAGAAATAGGAAAGAAGAAAGGGGCGATGCCTAGCACGTAAGTCCTAAACCCAGTAAGAAAAATGCCATTAGATTCTAAGACAGCAGATGATACTTTTTGGCTCGATGCCCTACCCTCTGGATGCATGGGGGGCAGTGGCCCTACTCCCAGGGCCCCCAAGGCTCTGGGTTGCGGCAGCAAGGCAGGTCAGAACTACTGCAGTAGCCCCACCCTTTGAAAGGTAGAGGCAGCCTTCCCCCCTGGGCTGTGTAGTCTGGACCTGTGGTGGGAAGGGTAGCCTAGATATTCTCTAAATCACCTTCACGTGTTCTTCCCTTTACTTGAATGATAACACACATTTGTGGCTGGAGAGTGCGAGGGTCCCATTCGTAGAATGCCAGCCGGCCAGCAGCCTTACTTCCTTCGGTCCCACATTCTCTGTCCCCTTCACCTCAGGCAGCATTTCTGCTGGTGTAATCCCACGTTTATTCCTAGCTTCTGCTGAACTAGATTTAAATTTAAATGTGTAAGATTTAGAGGGACAAGAGTTGGTAGAAAGAAGGGCAGGCATGGAAGAAAAGAATAACCTTGACCGCTTGCTAGGGCTTCATCACTATTCTAGGAACTAGACAGAGTTCCAGGAGGATTTGACATCTCTTAAATGAAAAATGGATTCTCCAGAATCAGAGTCTTTTTAGTCAGGAAAAAATGGACCCAGAGTTCTTTTTAACATGTTTATTTTTGTAAAATTATTTTTATAGCTTACACAATATTAAAAACTTCATGGCATTACATAAATTCCCTATATGACCACACAAAAGGGGTCTTATCCTTGTAGGTAGAAGAAAACTTCTAGAGAAAAAGATTTATAGAGGAACATTCACCACCAGTTTGTTAGCCAGGATTTAGAGCTGAGAGAGAAAAATTATGGCTGGTCTGAGATGAAAAAGGGGCAGGAATTAAGATGTAATGTAGATGAAAGGCAACTTAGAGATGAATGATTTCTTTTTCTTTTAGATCCCATGCCAAAAGGCTACGAGCAATATTATGGCTTCACACAGTTTGCCCTGGAATTAAATGAAATGGATCCATTGTCAAAGTCTTTATTGCCACCTACTGACACTCGATTTAGACCAGACCAAAGGTAAGCACTTTGTAAAAGATCTGTATCCCCAGAGATGTAAAACTCCTTGGGAAAAGTCTTACTAGCAACTCCCATCCCACCAGAGGCGCCCAAGAGAGACAAATGTCATCAGGAGTGGAGGCCATGGGGCCTTGAAGCATTCAGGTCATGAAAGTAAGGGACTCAGGTCATTGCTCAGTAGCGCCTTATTTCAATTGACTGAAATCTCCAAGCACATGTTAATTTTTAAGAGTTCTATTGCACACAACAAGACAGAACTTACTGTATTATCTGGAAGAGTGAGAAGCACCCAGCTCCCTTACCCCTCAGATTTCAGTTATTTTGGCACGTAAAAATCTAACTTCTGAGCCTATGTTTGTTGGCAATATGCTGTGTAAACTTTTTTAGTCTCAGTTCCTTATTCTGTAAAATGGAAACTATTCTCTCTGTCCTTGGGCCTATTTAAGACTCAAGACCCAGAAAGGAAAAAAATATATATATTTGACTTTATTTAGGGAAAAAAAAATCCTTCTTCATGGCAAAGTAAAAAAAAAAAAAAAATACACACACACACATATACACACACATACACATACACACATATGTATTTTTTATATTTTCATATATGTATATATGTCCATACATATACATGTATGTACATACATGTATATAGATACCCAGAATTAAATAGTTAAATGACAAACAGAAATCTGTATTTACAACTCATTTAATGAATTGGTTCCAGAAATCAAGATGAACTCATTAAAAAAATGGACATAGGACAATGAACTATTCACAAAATAGGAAATGCAGCTCTCTCTTAAACATATGAAAAGATGCTCAGTGTCACTGAAAGAAATGCATATTTTTAAAAACATGTTGACATATGAATTCATAACCTACCAGCTAGCAGAGATTCAACAGTCTGATGGGCTCCCAGGCTCCCACGAAAGGGCGTGGGAGTGAGGGAGCAGGTGGGATGAGAGACAGGGACGAAAAGGACAAATTCCTTTTTATAGATATAATTTTTTGAACCATGTATGTATCACCAATTCCACAAAGAATATCTTCCCTAACTACTGCAAAATACTGCTTTTAGGCTTGGAGAGGGATCTTATAGGTAGGGAAGCGTGTTGAATCTCCAGTTCTAGACCCATCATTCTAGTAGTCATGATGCCGGCGTTATCTTGGAACCTGTGTTCCGTTGTTTCCCCCCTTATTGCCCCAGGTTCCTGGAGGAAGGGAACATAGAAGAAGCTGAAATACAAAAGCAGAGGATCGAACAGCTGCAGAGAGAAAGGCGGCGGGTCTTAGAAGAAAACTGTGTGGAGCACCAGCCGCGGTTTTTCAGGTGTGTGCGCCCAGCACGGGAGTCTTGGGCTCACAGGGACTGGTGACCCTGGAGGCTTCCATAGGAGGAAAGAGGACAAGAGTGTCCCCTCCCCAAATGTGAGCATTCTTGGTGGCTTTCTTGCTCCAGAGGGCTAAAACCTCTCCTCTGGAACATGGAACGTGCACGTGGTCTAACACTCGGTTTGCAGAAGTTCCAGAATCACTTCAGTTTGGATTTGGAACACTTACTCTTCATTTGAAAATAACTTGCCATGAAAGGTCTTGTTAAAAGTAGACTCCAGGATTTAGAAGGGCATCAGAGAGCATCAGCTCTTCACCCCCTCTTTCTTATTACCTGAGAAGAAACAGAGACCCGGGGAACATAGGGGCTCTACAGAAGGCCCAAGGGAGATGCCCCCGGCTGGGGTCTAGCCCTCCTGCCTACACACCAGGGCTCTGTACGGCCATAGGAGCTTTTTTGTTTGTTCATTAAAAAAAATAAATAAACTAGGCCCAGGTAGAAAAGCAGCAGATTCTTGCCCTACCCATTCCACCCCAGTCTTATTTTCAAAGCAGCCTGGGTTTTACTGTTTTTTGTTTTGGTTTGGTTTTTTGTTGTTGTTGTCATTATGTTTTAATGGACAGTAGGGGTTAGCTACTAATCTTGCAGCAGTAGCAATTAAGTAATTGTGTATTCCAAAACAGCAAAATAGGAGCAAGTAACGTTTTATCCCCAAAATATAATGCTTTTTTACCCCTAGAGTCATTGTGGATTTTGTCAGGTCCCTTCTGATCATTTCCACCAACTCAGGTAACAAGCAAATGAAAATCATTCAACTGGCCAGAATTTTATCCCAGAATATTCAGAACTTTGTTCATATAATTTATTTATCTTTATTATTTTGTTTATAGTCAATTAGCCAACATACAGTACATCATTAGTTTCTGATGTAATGTTCGATGATTCATCGGTTGCATTTAAATAGTTTAAAAACAAGACTCCTTAAACTATTTCTTTTAAAGACAGATAGATAAAGGGATAGATGAACAGATTGGTCTGTTGACTTACTGACCAGCTGATAGATACTCACACATACCCTTAAGTAGGCCAGTTCTCTTTTTTCTTTCATAAGTCACCCAGTGTAATTTTAAACAAGGGAAAGCTACATTTATAAAGATGTTCACTGCCGTGTTTTTTAGGATCATTAAAACTTGCGAGTAACTAAGCTATCTCCCTAGGGAGGGAGAGGCATTAATTCCACCTACTGTGAAAGCATCAAAAGTGACTTCACAAAGCCTGTGGAGTTTCTGTGGAAAATGAATTAACATTTAAATGTAAAATATAAAACCTTACCCAGGCTGTGGTGGCCACCGTCTAGAATGGAACAGGAAAGGACCGAACACAGCTGCAGCCACGTGGCCCTGGCTCTTTTTCCTCTGGATAGTCTGTGAAAGAGTCAGAGTATCAGATGTGGCAAATAAGGAGCTGGAGAGGGGGCAAAAACCCTGAGCCATAGCGGTCCTAGCACAGAGGTGACCGAGAGGCACGTGGCAACAAGGAAAGCGTCAGCGGGAATTCCAAGTGGAGACTACAGTTGGGACAAGCCGGGCTCCCCTGTGTCACCATAGAGTGTCTGCTAGGCAGACTGGCTCAGTTTAGACACATCCCTTTATTAGAAGAGGGAAACCAGTGTGACAAAAATCTGGGTCCCCAAGAGCGTAGGAAAACAGAGTCTCCTCTTTTGCTTCTTAAAACACATGAAATATCAGACAAAATTACAAATGCACGCACTCTTCGACATAGCAGTTCTACTTACAGGAATTTCTATGTAACTGTACTCATGTGCATACAAAATTACATATCGTTGTAAGTCTACCTTATTATTATTAACATATATCTGGGATAGCTAGAGATTTAAACAGCCTCCTAAAAGCTCACCAGTAAGCTACCTGTTAAATTGTGGTCCATTTCTACAATGGAATATCATGCAACTGTTTAAAAAGAAATCGGGATTCCTTATGGCCAGGGTCACCAAATGTTTCCTATAAAAGACAAATGGTAAATATTGTTAGCTTTGCAGGGTGTAAGGTCTTTTTTTTTTCTCTTAAATATTTTATTTCTTTATTTGACAGAGAGAGCAGGGAGAGAGGGAACACAAGCAGGGGGAATGGGAGAAGGAGAAGCAGGCTTCCCGCTGAGCAGGGATCCCAATGTGGGGCTCCATCCCAAGACCCTGGGGTCATGGCCTGAGCTGAAGGCAGATGCTTAATGACTGAGCCACCCAGGCGCCCCTTCAGGCTGTAGGGTCATAGTAGTAACTGCCCAAGCCCCCTGCACAGCATAAAAAGCAGCCATAGACGATAATTAAGCAAATGGGCATGGTGGTGTTCCAGTAAAAAGGGATTAAGATTAAAGGGGATCTAAGTATAAATAAATCACAGAGATGAAAAACAGCACAAGTAATATAGTCAATAATATTGTAATAATGTATGGCGGCAGATGGTGACTACACTTACAGTGGTGACCACTGATAGAAAGACATGTATAGAATTGTTGACTCAATATGTTGTATACCTAAAACTAATAAAACATTGTGTTAATTATACTTCAATTTAAAAAAAAAACAATAATACAAAGATAGGCAGAAGGCGGGATGTGGCCCTTGGGCTATAGCTTGCTGACCTTATTGTGACAATGGAAAATGATCTCCAGTAGATAACGTTCTGTCAAAATCTCAAGGGGTGGGACGCCATACAGGGGTGTCTTTGTGTAAAAAATGGGAAGGGGTGGAGTGTGCATGGGTATGCATGCATGCTCAGACATGCATGAAATTTCTCTGAAAGAATGAAGCTTACAAGAGCATTGCCTCTGAAGAAAAAGGACTAGGAGTCTGGGAGATGGGAATAGAAAGAAGACTTTTAGCTATCCACCCCTTTGGACCTTGTGAATTTTTATCTATTTAATATATTATCTAGTCAAAAAATAGTTAACCAAGGCTGTGCTCTCCTGACTTATGTCTTCCAATTCCTTTTGTTTTTAATGTCAACTTATAACTTGCTGTGAACAACTTGGCTGATTCCTAGCTTTTACATAGTCACATCCAAGGTGGTGGCTGTCATCCCAGCCCTGTTTTACACATGACAGACTCTTCCCTTATCCATGTTTCTCTCAGAAGCACCATTTGTCATAGCCTGTAAGTTTGAGAAGTGCAAGTCAGGAGTAACAAAATGGTTTCCAAGCTTCCTGGTTCCTCACAGTCCCCAAAGGAGACTGTCAGAGATATTGTCTGCACATGAGAATGACAGCCAGGCCATGGGGGTGGGGGGGCGGAAGGGGAGGTTGGGGAGAGGGAAAGAAAAAGAGAGAATATGACAATTTTTTCTATAGCTTTCAAGAAATTCTTTTACCTTCACAGGAAATCCAGTGATGACTCCTGGGTGAGCAATGGCACCTATTTGGAACTTAGAAAAGATCTCGGTTTTTCCAAACTGGACCATCCTGTCTTATGGTGAAAAAGGAAAGAATGATACACCCTTATACTTCTCCTGCGTTTGCTTTCTGAAGCCACAAACCTGTGTCTGTATATTTAGAAGAAATTATCTAGAATGATCACCTGTGCTTAGCTTAGCATTGTAAGTAGTTAAGTATGTCCTTTCTTTAGTAGGTTTCTTTACAATATCAAATGTTATCACGATTGTTTATATGAATGTAGAACACCTTGATATCTCATTTTATATATAAACTATTTAATAAAAATGCAAGATTGAATGTTAATGTGTGGGTTAAAAAAGAAGCTTTAACACTAATTTTCCAAAGGTTAGGAAAATTCAAATTAAATTTATGCCTTATAAAATTGTGTTGGAGACAAAAATGTATCCAGGTGCATTAAGAAACATGAATACCCAAGGTTACTCACTCATGCATAAGCTACCCGAGTTTAATTTGATAACTTGGATCTCTTTTTGGCTCCAGCAGTTCTGGAATGGCTCGTAGGGAACAATTCTGCTGGTGCTGGAGTCTGAAGAATATTTGCATTTGCATTTTGGTGGTTGGGAGGATGGTACAAGAGTAGTGGAATGTATGTTTTTAATATCGAACAGATATGGCACCTTCCTGAAGAGGAGGAAGCATTTGAGCTCATCCCTCCCTAGAGTTGTGTTGCCTTCTGTGCAAAATAGTACCCTGTTATGCAGAGAAATTGTCATCAATCTGAGACATTCCCATTAATTAAATGCTATAGTGACATCCCAGAAACATGGTAGGAAATTTCTCCTTAGTGAGAACTGAACTCTTGACAAGTTAAACTGTTTTCTGTTTCCCACCCCCACCCCTGGGTTCTTACCCTTTACCATAGCTCTGTTGAGTATGGAATGTTCCAGTTTAGCCTAAAACATACAGTGCATTCCACACAATAGTTTGACTTTCTAAAAGTTTAGCAAAATAACGGATTATTTTACATAATGTGTTTTTCTTAAATACTGTTTTGATATTTTCTACCTCTTAATAACACCATATTTTAGATCTTGTATAAAAAGTTTGACCATCTGCCTTATAGACAAATGTAGAGAATTGATGTTCTTCTTTGTGTTGTGTTCTGATAAAGCTTTGTCTTACCTCTTTCCTACACTTTCTTCTTACTCATTTTACTCTTCTGTGAGTTTTGCAGCTGTCTTGAATAATACAGATTCTAACTACCAAAAGGGGAAACCTTGTCTTTTTAAATATGTTACTTTAGTGTACAGTAATTTGTGCAGTAGTTGAAGTGTGTTATCAAAGCAAAGCCAACTTCTGCCCAGATTACATTAAAACCAAAGCCTAATTTTTAAGCCTTTTAGTCTAATGTCCGTAACAATCTTATGGAATATCAAGTATATGGTGTAGTAAAAAGATTTCTCCAGAAAACCCTTAGAGATAATTAAATAATTTCAGAACGTGTAGAATTCTGTGAATGGAAAGTAGAATAAGTGATGGGAAAAAAGAATGCATGATTTTTTCCAGTGTCACACCAAATAAGTAGTTGGACAGCATTGCATTTTCAAAATGGAGTTATTTAAAGTGGGTCAGTAGCCTTTTGGACTCTGCAAGTGATTAGCATTTAAAAACAATAAATGGCTCATTAAATATTACATTCGTTCCTTCCATATCAGGAAATCAAGATGAATACAATGTGAATATCATTTCCATTTCTAAGCAGTTTAGATGACACAGTCCAATTCTTTGGTATATGTGCTTTGTTCTTTTCTTTTCAAGTATGTATCCAAATTCTCCTCACAAACAGAAAGAAGCATTCTGTAGATTTAAGGGGACTCAAGGGAAAACCAAATCTAGTTTTCACATTATGAAGGAAAATGCAGACTTTGAGCAATACTGACTACTAAATAGGCCTCCTCCAGAAGCTGGCTCAAAAAAGACCAGAACAAAATAAAAACCCACCACAAGAAAAGCAAGACAGGCAGCCTGAATGGCTGTAGCTTTGTCATACTGGAAATGTTTTGTATCTGGAAATGTTTTAATTCTCCCACTATTTCAATTGATCTTATGCTTTATTTAGGAATCGCAAGCATAAATGGACCAAATACCACCTTGGTAGTCATCTTATTTGAGATGCAAGTGGAGATAAATTAGAATATGATATGGAACCGTATGCAAATTTAAAAAGCTACTGGTCGGTAGTACCAGCCCTATTAAGGGCGTTTCTGAAATTTAAGTAGTTTAGTGATGCATCCTGTTATTATAGTCTTAAAACTACCTTAAAGGGGAAATGGTTTCTTTTTTCCTTCAGTCCCTTTTCTCCATAGCACCTTCCCATCTCATCTATAGCTCAAGGGCATTTTCTATTTTTAAGACAAAGAAAACAGAAACATGTTGTTCTTTGGGAATAATGGGGGTAGAATTTAACTTTCTGGACTTTGAAAATCCCAATTCAATAATTGCGATCACTGTGCCATCTGAGATACATGCTTTAACCTCCATATTCTTCCTGATTATTCTATCCCAAATTGATGGTGAATTACATATGTATTCTTGAAAATGGGACTCTGGGCAGTCGACTACCTTGTACTTTGGATGTGCCTGTGGCCACTATCAATTAACCTAAGCTGCAGGAGATCCTTCTGGAAGAGTCCAGCAGCCTCCAGTGTGGCCTGACAGCAGATCCCTTCCGCTGCAGGCCCCAGAGCAAAGGCCGGTATTTCCCTGAGTCAAATGTAATCAACGGAATCTCAGTGCAACTCTCCTGGCCCTTCACCCTCCAGAAGTCAGGCTGGTTCCGGGACTAACTGAACAGCTGAGTTCACTTTAGGACAACAGTCCAGTTCTCCATCAAGTTGCTAGAGTGCCCCAATAGCCCACAGTCTTTGTGACCTTCCCATGGGACTCTCTGGAAAAGAAAAATACACAAGTTAAAAAAAAAAAAAATCTCTTCATGTTTACTTCATTTGAGCTGCTGCTTTTCTTATATTCTCCTTTTAATTACTTCCAGTAAATCACGTGCTTGGGCTTCAAGGACTGCCCCTCATCTGTTATTTTCCAGATTTACGATGAGTGCTCTTGTTCTGCTATAAACAGTCTCCACCCTGAAAGAAAAGAATCAAGTTTATTTGGCTATTGAACCTTGCTGTAGGCCTACTACATATTCAGTGAGTTATATTATGCCCTCAAGCTGTCACAGAATTTTCTCCGACCTTTTAGTTGTGAGTAGGAGCAATAAAGTTGTTGTTCTTATGATGTTAGGAGTAACAGTTCCAATGTATTAGCATAATTTATTTGAATGTCTTTAATTTTGATATTAACATGGGCATAAATCTATTTTTGCTACCAGATGATAGCTATTTTCATGCGTTCAACTTCCCTCTGCATTGTATAAATCTGTTACTTGCTGTTAGTCTTTATTTTTCTGTGTTGGAAATATTTATCACATGAGTATCTGTAAATCATGACAGAAAATCCAAACCATTTTCTGAGACTTTTGTTGTGGGTTACATAATGATAAGTTGCTAATTTATTTTATTCATGATGATTTTATCTTCCTTCATTACCTTCAGAGGATACTATTTTTTTTAAAGAATATCTATAAATCTTCTATCTAGCTGTGTATAATATTATTTTCTGTTTAAATCCCACCCTTCCACCCATATACCCCATTCTCCCCAAAAAGTTTGTGCTTATTTGTTTATCCTCCTCATGTAGCTTAGTTGATGGTGAATAAACATGGAAAAGGGGCCACCTTTGTCTTTGTTTTTCCAGGTTAATGAGTATTGGTGGCTGCTGAAGGGGAGCAAGACTCTAAACTAGGGTTATCTAGAAACACGCCTGGTTATCTAAAGTGGTAGAGAGGGCCCCTGGGGTGACTCAGTCTTTGGGCACCTGCCTTCCGCTTGGGTCATGATTCCAGGGTCCTGGGATGGAGTCCCACATCCGGCTCTCTGCCCAGCGGGAGGACAGCTTCTCCCTCTCCCACTCCCCCTGTTTCCCTCTCTCGCCATCTCTATCTGTGTCAGATAAGTAAATAATCTTAAAAAATAAATAAAGTGATAGAGATTTGAAGTAAGAATACCCTGGGACATAAACTGGAAAGCCATAAAGTTGCCATAATACAAATGTAGGTCCCTCAGCCCTTAGGAGGAGGGACCTGAGGCAGCCAGAGCCCCCAAAAAGCCCCCAAGGAGCTTCCTGTGTTTACCCCAGCACATTATGGAAAGAGGGTGCTCTGTGTGCCTTAACATGAAAAAGGACTGCTGACTGCTCTTACCAATTTAATGGCCCTTATGAATGACTGACTCATCTCCTCCTCCCATATGCAAGTTGTGCCCTTTGCAATGCCAGGAACATTCTTAACTTCCCCAAAAACCCATCTGGTTTATTGACATTATTTATCATGGTACACAAGACAATGGATCGCAGAATTCTGTGCATAAACTCACATCTCTGTATCTCTAAAAACACTTAAAGAGACAACCAAAATCAATTTATGAAACTTGATTGGATCGTGGCTTAAAAGAAAAATAATTTTCTTTTCTTTCACTGATTCTTTTGAAAAGAATCAGTGAAATTTCCATAGAAACATAGTGAAATTCTTGCCAATTTTCAGTATGTGTTGTTGATATTGCCTGTTGATCTGAATCAAATCTGCCATCAGAGGAGGACCATTTTCCAACATTATTCAGAATAACGGGTTATGAACATTAAAGAAAATTTTAACAACCAACCAACCTCAGAATACTTTAACATGTTAGCCATTGCTGAAATACGTCTTCAAGCATCCTAAGGTGTCAACTTTAAGGAGGCAATCAAATTTGGAGGTACAGGTTCCAGGTCATTGGTTTTACAAACTCAGTCATACAATTTTCTAGTCATACTGACAAAGGAAGGGAAGGTAAACTGAGGACAAAGCAGAAGCTGACACCCCACAACACCCCCTCCCTCCCGGCCATGGGATTTAAGTGGCATTCCTCAGGCACTCCTGGCTGCCCTAAGGAAAAACAAATAGTTAACATACAGAGATCACAATCCTGAAAGACAGGAGTCTTCCTCAGTTTACAAAAGTCTTAGCAATCTACAAGATGGTCTAGCTTCTGGAAGGGAATGTACATACAGTTCAACGTCCTTATAATCTGCAGCTGATTGATACTTGAAGCCCAGAGAGCGTAATGTTCCTCTAGGAAGCTCCCTACTGTCTGACTGTTAATGCCTGACTAGAAGAAAGAACAACCTTAACTTGACAATGGTAGTTCCTCTTTAGCATATGAAAATTCTTTTGAAACTTCCCTCTCCCTTACCTCCTCCAACACCGTAGTATATAATCAGCCACCCCCGCACAACCCTGGGGCAGCAGCTCTTTCTACCCACCCGTCCTATCCCCGTGCTTTAATAACCCCCACTTTGCACCAAAGATGTCTTAAGAATTCTTTCATGGCCTGGGGTGGATGGAGCGCCTGGGTGGCCCAGTTGTTAAGTACCTGCCATGATCATGTCATGATCCCAGTAGATGGAGCCCTGCATGGGAATCCCTGCTCGGCAGGGAGACTGTTTCTCCCTCTCCCACTCCTCCTGCTTCTGTTCCCTCTCTCACTGTGTCTCTCTGTGTCAAATAAATAAAATCTTAAAAAACAAAAAGAATTCTTTCTTGGTCATAGGCTCCAGACCTCACCCCACCCAACCGCACCTATAGTCCAAAACCCCATCAATACCGTTGGAATACCAGCACTAACGTGACTGATGGCCGCCATAACCCACAAGTCTGCACATCACCGTCCCCTTCCACACCCAGACAAGGGTCTCTTTTCATGGACTTAGTAGTTGGGGTCCCTGCAGGAAACAGAACCTGACTCTGGTAGTTCAGGAGAGGAAAATGAAGGGGCTACTTGGCTGGGGGAAGGCTTATCAGCAAAGCAGGAAGTTGTTAGCACAGCCGGAAGTAGCTGGAGCTTCAAAGAGGGGAGGGGTCATCGGGAGGGAGGAAATATCCCAATCTCTGTCTCCTCGGTCCTCCACCCTGGGGGCCAAACCCAAGTAAGCCCCGAACCTACCTTCCGGAACCTACCTACCCCGCTGTTCTTGGAGCTCAGCCCCCAGGGCGGTTGTGGGGAGGGCCCGGCAAACAGCAGAACAAGCACCTGGATCTTATATCGACCAGAGGAGCTCCTGCCTGGGCTTTGAGAGGAATCTTCAGTAAGTAAATAGGCCTGAGAGCCTCTTTTTTCTTTCTTTCTTTCTTTTTTTTTTTTTTAAGAGGCTAGAATTTGTAAAATTATTTTGGCTCCTGGTTATTTTGCCAAGGATAAATTATGATTAACTGTACTTTAAAAAACAAAACAAAACAAACTCTGGTTCTCTGTGATACGGTTGTTGTCAAAGTTTTGGTGAGCTAAGGGCAGCCTCTCTTCTTTGCTAGATGCCATCATTTAAACAGATACCAGCCTAGGAAAGCTCTGTCAACTTCAGCAGTGATTCTCAAATTTGGATAATGTGCTGGGGGTAATTTTATACCACAAACACACACTTCCCAGGCAGCCCCACATTTGCTCACCACTGAGCTGGGACAACGCCTTCTACTTTTATGATTGTTCTAGGTCTTTAAAAGTAGCATGTTGGTAACAACTATGTTTCTTTTCATGAAATGTTGTATATTGTTTTTGTACCATCTCAGAAGTGTCAAGGTAGGGGCCTTGTCACCTCTTTCTCCTGTGACACCTCACGGGAACTATAAAAGGGGCTTACACAGAGAACAGCCAGCAGCGGCTGTGGCAGATTCTTGGAAAGACATTTGCCCAGGCGGAAGTGGTCGCAGACACTGGGAACACACCGTCCTCCACCTTGAGGAGCTTCTGGTCCGGTGGGAAGCCAGTGAGTTCATTGACAACCAGTGTGGTAAGAGGGTTCTATATAGAGGACGCCCAAGTGATGAGGGGAGAAGTGATGGGGCCTCATGGATGTACGCTGAGAGGAGGGACAGACCTCAGACAGTGACGAGAGCAAGAGGGCTTGATAACTGGGAAGGCCAGGCTGGGGGTGAGGGGGAGATGCCCTGTATGACTCACAGTTCCCCTCTGTGCCAGTTAGGCCACAACACTCCTTCCCAACTAACAACATAGTGAAATTTTTGATGTGTCACAGTATCTGGGGTTTCCTCAGCCTGGAGCCACGAGATAAAGGGTGGGGAGTGCTCACAAACAGCCCTGAGGGACTGAAGAAGGCCAAGGAAGGCACACCCAACGCGATGACCTCGCTTTTCCTCCTCCTCTGCTGCAAGATCACATAAGCCGCCGCCTCCAGTGTTTCCCCCACCGGTATGTCCAAACACTGTGAGGGAAAGTGAGGTCATACCTGAAAAATCTGAGGGGTTGATCATCTTTCTAGAAGTGACTAAGCATGACCAGAGCAGGGTGTCCGAATTATATGAATAGACTAAGTTTTCTCATTTTAATTTTTTATTGTGGTAAAATATACATAAAAATTTACCATTTTAACCATTTTTAAGTGTACAGTTCAGTGGCCTCGAGGGCACTTGCATTGTTATGGGACCATCATGATGACCCAGCTCCAGAATTTTTTCACTCTCATACTGAAATTCTGTACCCATTTAGATTAAGTTTCAAGCAAAATTGGATCCTGAGTTAATTTTTTTCTTGCTAATTAGGATGTGAGGGCTCATGCGGAAGACCAGATCAGTTAGCGGCAAGATGGAAGCACTGTATCTTCCTGACTTGGGTCACAGTTTCACAACCCCGCGGAGGCGGTCGCACAACAGCGCAAGTTAGCGATCCCCACTTAATAGAGGAGTTCACTGAGGACCAGAAGTTACACAACTTGACCCGATTCTCACAACTAGTCAGTAGCGATCTGGGGATAGCCCACTGACTTGTCCGAATCCAGCTCCTGCTACAGAGTGAGATGAGAACAATGTAACCCCAACAAACACCCTTTTCCCTTCCCAGTGTTAAGAACTTATTCTCCAAAGATTTTGTCAGGTTTTGAAGCTGACACAAGCAGTTCAAGGATGGGAAAGAACCATGGGATGGGACTTGGAAAACCTAATTCTAGTTAGTGGTGAGAACTTAAGAAAATCACAGCAAATGGACAGATTATCCTTAAGTTTATCTCTGTGCTGCCACTTTGTGATCTTGAGAGTAGGTGGAAATGTTCTGCGGTCGATCAGCAAATACTCATGAGCACCAAGCATGTGCCAGACGCCGTCCCTGCCCTCACGGGGCTTGCCTACAAATTGCAGAATCTGCTTTAAAGGATTCTTTTCTATTTTATCCTGAAAGTGGTAATTATATGGCCACATGGAAGAATGTCACATATTCAGAAAAAGCTGTCAGCTTTTGAATCACTGTACTTTTCTGGAATCAAAATTATCCAAGAGTGAGCAATTGTCACAAAGCCTCTTGATAGGGTCCTTTGCCTGCCTACATTCATCCAGCCAATGATACGGAATGCGGGAGAGAGAGAAAAAAACTTAAGTTTCTGTTCTCCTGGAGCCCCGAGTCTGGTGGGCAGAGGGTGGGGTGGAGAGGGGAGCAGGGAAACAGACAAATGTGCGATGTAACGGACACCAAGGGTTGTGGAGACAGACCCTCAACCCCCATGGGAAGGCGTCCAGGAGGGTATTGTTGTATGTTACATGCAGTGGTGAGAGAAGGTTTCACCTGGTTCAGGACTTGAAGGGACTTGTAGGTAGTGCCGAGGAAAAGCGGAAGAAGGTTTTGGGTCCTGGGAACAGCACAGACAAGCCTGGAGCCAAGTTGTATCTGGTGCAGCTGGAGGAATGGCAAGGAAGCCGGTGTGTGTGGAGTGCGGGAGTGGGTGAGTGCAGGGGGAGGAGGAGAAGTCAGGGTGAGCGCTGGGAGGTATTTGAGGTCAGAGGGCTTTGGTTTTTACTTGGAGTGAAATTAAAAGTCATAAAGGGGGAACACCTGGGAGCCACCTGGTGGCTCAGTTGGTTAAGCAGCTGCCTTCAGCTCAGGTCGATCCCATCCCAGGATCCTGGGATTGAGCCTCACATGGGGTTCTCTGCTTGGCGGGGAGCCTGCTTCACCCTCTCCCTCAGCCTACAGCTCTCCCCACTTGTGCTCTCTCGTTCTCTCTCTCTGTGTCAAATACATAACATTTAAAAGAATTTTTTTAAAAAGCCATAAAAGGTAGTGAGCCGAGGAATGACATGATTTGACTTCTGATCTAGGGGAGACTAAGAGGCACAGGCAAAACCAGGGAGCCCAGGCCAGAGAGAGGTGGTGGCGGTGGTTGGACCAGGGCCGAAGTATTGGAGGTAGAGGGAAGCAGTAAGAAACTAGAAGTATTTTGAGGGTAGGATTAGTAAGATTGGCTGACGGGTTGGATTGGGGATATATATATATATAAGGAAAGAGGTCAAAGACAAATCCAAGTTCTGTGGTCCGATATGCTAGAAGGATGAAGTTGCCATGAGCTGAGATAAGGAACACTGTGGACAGAGCAGATTTGGGTGCTCTTGGTGAAAAATTAGGTGGTGATTTTTTCCCAAGAGGAACGCTTAAGTAGGCAGCTGGATATATGCGTGTGGTGAAGGGTAATGAGGCTGGACTGGGCTTATTGAAACCCTGCATATGTGAAGGAAGAAAAGACTGGCCCTTGGCCATCTCCTGGGAGATACCCTCTGAGCCTTTGGAATATCCCTCCAGATAAGATTGGCTTCGTTACCGGGACCTTGGCCATGCCAGATAATTTGTGCTAAAAATGTGTTTTATAGTGGGGACTTTGGGTAACCCTGTATAACTTTGTCCTCTGGACAAGCCAGAGACTAAATAAGCATGGTCGGCACAGCAGCGCTCCCTGCTTGGGTGACCGACCCCGGACACCAGGACTTCCCTGGCTGACGGTGCTCTGAATATATTGTCACACACCATTGCTGGGATTTGTCCTGTGAGGAAACCAGGAGAGGTTCGAGACTCCGCTGTTTCCCTCATCCGCACGCTCATGGGAACCGAGTCCCGGCCAGCCCACCTGTGAAGTCCTTCCTCCTGAGCCCCACTGCCCCTGCCTCAGATGGGCACTTGTCGGTTCCTGCCTGGCGGGCAGAGCCCCCGTTCTGCCTTAACCTCTGAGCTGCAAACAGAGTGGTTTTTCTAAACCCTGATGCTATCATTACCCTCTGTGTGATCCTGCTCTGCTCCAAACACCTCAGCATGGCGTGTGGGTACCGCAGCGACCACAGGCCCAGACTTTGGGGTCCGAGAGACTCGGGTTTGAATCCTGGCTCTGCTATTCTGAGGGTCCACTTCCTCTGTTCCAAACTGGAGTTCATCCCCAGGGCAGCTGGGAGGAGCACTGTGTGCTGCCCTTCGCTGAGCGCTCGCCCGGTGTTAATCACTAGTTCAAGGCTCCTTTAGCGTTGTGCTTTACCTAGGAGGAAACTGAGACCTCGCTCAGGGTCACCATCTCCTTCCTGTCTGTTAAAGCCAGGAGGCAGGTGCTCTTGGCCTCTCGGCCAGCGCTTCTCAGAGAGTGGTCAGGGCATCCCTGCAGGCCCTCAAGACCCATCCAGGGGAAGCACAAGGTCTCATGGTTGCATCATAATATTAAGACACTATTTGGCCTTATCACTCTCATCTCATGAATGTATAGTGGACTTTTCCAGAAGCTCTGAGCCGTGAGCATGCAGCAGGTCGATGCAGAAGCAGGTATGCTGTGACCAGCAGTCTGCCTGTAAGCCAGACACAGTGTTGTTTGCAAAAATGTAAAGCAGTGTTATTCTTTGCTAGATTTTTTTTAATTTATTTTTTTAAGATTTTTATTTATTTATTTGACAGACAGAGATCACAAGTAGGCAGAGAGGCAGGCAGAGAGAGAAAGGGAAGCAGGCTCCCTGCTGAGCAGGGAGCCCGATGCGGGGCTCGATGCAGGGCTTGATGCGGGGCTTGATGCGGGGCTCGATCCCATGACCCTGAGATCATGACCTGAGACGAAGGCAGAGGCTTTAACCCACTGAGCCACCCAGGCACCCCTTGTTTTTTGTTTCAGAAACTGTAGTTCTATTTCGTTGAAAATATGTTCTTAGTTAACATACAGTAGATTTTTTGGGCAGATTTTTGGGGTAGATTAATTGATATTTTAAATACATTCATATTTCTAAAGTGCTCAGTTTGAATTTCTAATACAGTGAACATCCATAGATAAAACCAATCTAAAATGTAAGCTCTCCAGGGATCTCTGTAACTTTTAAAAGCACAGGGTTTTCCTCGAGAGTATAGAGTTTGTTTGTTTTTTTAAGATTTTATTTATTTATTTGACAGACAGAGATCACAAGTAGGCAGTGTGGGGGGGACAGACTCCCTGCTGAGCAGAGAGCCGATGCGGGGCTCGATCCCAGGACCCTGAGATCATGACCTGAGCCGAAGGCAGAGGATTAACCCACTGAGCCACCCAAACACCCTGAGAGTATAGTTTTTAAGAGCGTATTGGTCTTGAGACCAAATAGTGTGAGAGACAGAGCACCAAGCCGTACAGAATACGTGTCATTGCTGAGGGCTCAGCAAATGGTCATGTTCACTATTTTATGGGGCTGCATACATGAGTATTAAATTTACCAACTTCTGACTCCCTTCTCATCATCACCCCGTGTCCCTGTTCTGTCCTATTACGCTGAGCTCCTTGCAATCTCGGATCCCCACACCCGTCCACACTCTATGCCACGTCTGCCAGACTCCTACCTCCTTGCCCACCAGCCTCAGCTCGAGCACCCACAGCTTTTAGAAGCCGGTTTTGTGTCCGACGCTCCTGCTCTAATTCCCTGTCCAGGGGTCTTCTCACTGAACCATGTGGGCTTGGGCAGAAAATGGAGATTTTGTTGATTTCCTTGGAATGGCTATAAAGAAAGGTTTGTGATTGACTGCCCACTCAGTTCACTTGAGAAAAAGGCCCCCATCTTGGTACATGCCAGTTTCTCCAGCACTAGAGCAGTATACGCAAGGAAGATCATGGGCCCAGCCAGGGTTTCCCAAAATGTGGTATGGACCCCTGGCTTCCAGGTTTCTCAGGCACAATATGCAGATTCCTGCCCCTGTTCATGACCTACTGAGTCGGACTCTGGGGATAGGATAGAATATGATTATTTTCTAACTTGGTGAAATTATATCTCCATAAAGCTCCTCAGACAAATACGCACGTATTTAATACTACAGTCCTGAAATATGTGCTTTGATTGCAACCAACCAGTAATACGGTAGGTAGTGTTCGTAAATCAGCTGTAGGTTGCTTCTTCCAATTTATTGGACTAAAAATAAGCTTAGATGGCGAAGGAAGTCAGCTTTCTTTTATTCTGTAGTGTGTAGGGCTATATTCTAGCTGAGAATAGGATTTTTAAAAAGAAAGTCTTATGTTGATTTGGAGATTCTTATACACAGTAAAGTCTGAGAACCATTCTTCTAGATACTGGTAGGTTCCAGAAGAACCACCCTGCCATCCATGGGACAGACAAAGGTGACTATGAATTATAGTACAATTAGAGAAGAAATATAGCCTAGAAGGAATATCGGCCACCTGTGGAAACTTTGCAAAGGAGGATTTGGGTCTGTTGGGATGGGGATCCAGGAGGACTTCATAGATGGGACACTTGAATGGTTTTGAATGGGCATTTCTACATGGTGAAAGACAACGAGGGTGTTCCAGGCAGGGAAAATAATGTGGGCAACGGGGAAGAAGTGTGGAAGTGTGTGGCACAGACATAGAAGGGCACCAAACTATCCGGTACCCTTTGCTTTGATGTTATGCTCAACCAAGAAACTTCTGGGTATTAATTTGACTGTTTAGCTATTCTCTACTGGATAGTACACATGCGTTTTCCAGCCATTAGAGAGACGTTTTGCGCATACTGCATTACGAACCAATAAACTGTTACCTCGATTTATAAACTGACCTTTGGTGTATCAATACTCCAGAAAGTGTCAGGTGGCAAAATTATGTTTCTAACCCTTTAGTGTGATTCCACAAGACCTGACCCACCCCCAGGACGCTGACCGAAAGAATCAGCTGACCTTCAGACCTCCTGCCTCGGGCACCACAGATTGTTTCCCAAGTCACCCATTCATCCTCCTTCTTATGGACTAACAGAAATTGGGTCTTTTCAGATATGGGCAGCCTTGTGTTTGAGAGGAGGCCAAGCCCATCCCTGGCCCCAGCCTCCTGATCAGGCTAAGCCTATATGGCAATAATTCCTCTAGCCAGTGACTGATTTAGGAAGGGACATGAGATGCAGTTCTGGGCAGCAAGAAAGAGCGGGGAGGGAACTCACTGGCAGCTTTAGAAATGTTTTCCAGGGGTGCCTGGGTGGCTCAGTTGGTTGAGCGGCTGCCTTTGGCTCAGATAATGACCCCGGGGGTCCTGGGATCGAGCCCTGCATTGGGCTCCCTGCTCCATGGGAAGCCTGCTTCTCCTCTCTCTGCCTGCTGCTCCGCCTGCTTGTAGTCTCTCTCTCTCTCTCTCTGTCAAATAAATAAAATCTTTTAACAAAGGAAAAGAAAAAAAAAATGTTTCCCAGTTTCACAAAGGGATAAAATAAGGACAGTCGCTCTTCCAGCCGTGGACAATGCCTTGTGTGGATTGTTTCTACAATCCTGAAACCAGGACAAAGTGAGCCTGAGGACAGTGCCAGGGGGCTGAGAGTGGCGACGAGAAACAGCAGGCAGAGCCCTGGCTGTGGGAGACGTTCGTCAGGTCTCTGAATCAGCTTTCCTCAAACAGCCCTACCTCTGCACATCTTGATATATGAAATGACAAATGTCCCTATTCAGTAGGCAATTTGTAGCTGGGTTTTTTTCCCCCAGCTGAATGCACAGGCATGGCACCACACCCCCAACACACACACCCAATCCCTCCCCACAAACACGACATACACTATTGTCACTTCCCCGACCTGGGAATGGAAACTAAGGTGTCATTCAGTGGCTCCGGAGAAGCCGCCTTCCTCCCAGGCCTCTAGAAACTGGAATGTATTTATGGAACTAGAAGATTATACAGCATCCCACCCACTTCCATCAAAAAGCTTATCTTTTCCTCCTCAAGGACCAGTGACTTCCCCTCCTGAGCCTGTCTCGGTGGTTCTGCCTGCCATCCTGCAGTTACCAACCACTCCTTACCTGACCACCTTTTCTCTGGCTCAGTTTCTCCAGCCTAAATTCTCTCTGTGTATCTTTCAGTGTCTGCCACTAAATGAATGCAGAGTTCCAATTTTCCAGAAATGGGTCACACCCTGGTGGGTGAGATTGTCATGTCAGGCCGTCTCCTCAGCTACTGACAGCACTGTAAGTGCCCACACTTGGGTCCTCGGCCCAGGACTGCTCCACTGAGCTGGGGCCTGGGCAGAGGGTCACGTGGTTACCGGTACGACAACTTGTACAGGAAACCACTCAGAAGAGGCTCATGGATGGGGGCAGGCCTTGTGAAGTATTGTCTGCTCAGTATGATGGCAGTTTACCAGGTGTCCCTACAGCACTGATTCTCCCCTTAATCCAAAATAATGGTTTTGGTTGGGTAACTGGTTACCAGCTAGTGACATTTCCCAGAGTCCCGCTCAGTGTGGCTGTGTGATCGTATCCCGACTAAAGTTATGAGCAGAGGGGATATGTGTGGTTCCTGGGACTTCTGCTTCCCTGAAGACTGAGCACAGACAGAATGATGAAAACCAGAGCAGCTGTCCTACACTTGAAGATGGAAACTGCATGTTGGCAAACCACCAAGGGCAGTGGACCTGGAACCCAATACCCAGGGTCACCAACTTATGTTGATTTGCCCGGAACTTTCCCGGTTTTAACACTGAAAATCCTATAACCAGGAGCCTCCACAGTCCTGGACAAACTGCACAGTTGGCCCCTACTCCACTGAGCTGCTACATCAGCTCTGGACACCCTCCTCAAACTCCTGTTTGAGAGAGAGCCAGAAACAAATGAAACACTAAACCCTTCCCTCTTGATGAAGCCACTGTATCTGGGGGTTTCGTTGTCTACATTACCCTCTCCTGTCTCCTAATTAATACAGATACGTTTGGTCTAAAGAACCTTGTTGACTGATTTTTTGTTGTTGCCCCCCCACCACCAAGGTCCAATGCTACTTAGCTGGGCTCCCAAGACCCCCCGACTGCTTGGCCCGTGTCTGGGTTCCAACCTCTCACTACTCAGCCTCCTGGGGAGACTGAGGCCTGATCATTTTCTGGCTCTAACCTTGTCCCTCTATTTCCCTTTCTTAATGGGTAGTCACTTTTTGAAACCTACTGATTAGTCACACACACGCAAACACACACAATCACGTGCGTGTACATGCGCACGCATGCACACACACACACACACACACACACACACACACATACTCTCTCTCTCTCTCTCTCTCTCTCTCTCCTCTTCTCTTGCTCTTTCCCTCATCCCCTTCCCTGTCTTTCATACTCAGCTTTTCACAGGGAACCTTTGGGAACAGATTAGAAGCTGAAGTAGATTCATAGGCAAAATAAATTTGTTTATTTTTTAAATTTAAAATTTTTAAATTTTTAATTTTTAAATTTAAAATTTTTTAAATCACATAATGCATGTTCTTTGCAGAAAAATTAGGAAATGGAGTTTGGTTCCATAAACTTTTTTTTTAAAGGCAGAATAAATGCAAAAAATAAATTCCACTCATTAGGATTTAATCTCCTGTGACACCACTCTCATATCAAAGGCACTTGAGCTGTGCTGGTTATCTGGGGGTGAGAGGGGGAGTGATGCTTCGTGGGAGCAGAGGCCTTCAGCTCACAGACAAGTATGGCCTTGTTTTTCTAGAAGCCACCTGCAAGGGTGGCCCCGACAGGAGCCAGTGACCCTCCTCTATATCTCTGGGTTTTCCGGGAGAGGTTTAGTTTCAAGTATCCTATCTCCTGTCCCTAAGAGCCATTTAAAACCCCAAACTTTGAGTGGTTGGATTTCTCAGCTATGTTTCCTCTGCTGCTCCCTGCTCCCGGCTCTAACCCTGGGGTCATCGGGCAGACCATGGATATGGTTTGGGTTCAGATCATATGCAGGGCGAGATTTGGGTCTATCCATGAACATAGCAGAAAACTGCAAAGAACTTCCAGGGTCCAAATTCTGTTGATTGATTAAAATGTTCTGTCTACTTTTCACTTATCCTGAAGTATTCAACCTGTGGAGGGGGCCTGATAAGTCGTTTTCTATAAAAGTTTCTTTGGAATTTATATTCCTCATGGTGGACATTTTTGCTCCTTTTCCTAATCATAAAAATAATTAATTACTTTTATAAGTAGAAAAAATTTAAGTAATTATAAGCTACAAGGAAAGAATAAACTTGGAATTTCCTGAGTTTATAACATCCTGGGAAAACGCTGTTAATGTTTTGGCATATAATTTTTCACTTTTTAGTACTTCTATTATACACATTTCTATATCACACAAATAAATAATTTGTGGTCTTTTAGGCAATAAAAGGACACAATCTGCATCATACTGGATTGGGAAGTAAATCTTTGGAGCCGGAGGTAGGAATAGTGACCTAAGAAATGGCAAAGTGAGGCCGACGCTAAACTTTTAGTGTCCATCTCATGGGTTCCTTTGTGCAATAGCAGTTTCTATCTGCTCCAGCAGGCCCATTAAGGCTTTACTTTTAATTGAAATTTTAATTGAACTTTTAATTGAAAATTTTAATGACATAAGAGCAATTCTTGATGAGGTGGCAAAGACCTGGTCATCAAACGAAACCTAGGGTTTGCTTCAAAATAAAATGATGGTGGCCGGGAGAGGGGAGGGGTGGAGGCAGATGAAACAGAATTGTCCATGAGTTGGTAATAATTGAAGCTGGATGATGGATGGATACAGGGAGTTTATTATACTATTCTGTCTTTGATACATATTTGGCATTTTTCTTTTTTCTTTTCTTTTCTTTTAAGTAGGCTCTACATCCAGTGTGGGGCTCGAACTCATGACCCAGAGATCAAGAGTCGCATGTTCTACTGACTGAGCCACTCAGGCACCCTGAGGTTTGACATTTTTTATAATAAAAAGTTAAAACAAGTAACCGTTAATCCCAGGAACTGGCTTACAGTGAGAGACAAAATCCATCTTCCCATTTCTGAGACTTCTCTTTTCCCAGAGGCCCACCACTATGACCACTGTGTTAGTCATCTATGGTTAATCAGCCCAACCAACGTGTCCAGCACCCAGGAGCTCTTCCTTGCCACAGTGCATCCTTAGCAAGGATTCCAAGAGGGAGGTCGGGGCAGATGGGGGTTGGGGGGAAGGAGAAGCAATCTTGAGACACATTTTGCCAGCTTGAAGAATCATGAAATTCTAGTGGTTTCACAAATCATTTGATTTAGCCTTCTATAAACACTGTGGTTTTTAGGCAAATTATTTAATCTCTGAGCCTCAGTGTCTAGGTCAATGAAAAGAAGAGAACCGCTTTGACTTCGGCACAGAAATAAATAACACGTAGAAAATGATCTAGTGGGATATCTGACACACAGTAGATGGCCATTATTCATGCCCTTCTCTTCTCCTGAATTATTAAGGAAGCTCTAAGAAGGTCTTTGCCTTCCTAGACTTAACACAGAGGTAGGAAGATAATGTGGCCATATAATATTGTGTAACAGGATGAGAGAATAATTACTATAGAACCTGGTATTGGAATTCCTCTTAGGAGAACTGTCTTCAACAGGAAAATTAATTTGAAAAAACACTGTGACACCAAGCGTGTGGCTCAGCCGAGGAAAAAACACAGAGACACCAAAATGCCAGTGCCACCTATTGTGTAATTTTTAGTTACTTGTTTCGTTTTCTTGTAAGCTCTCTTTATTTCCCCCAAGCATTTACTATCATCTTCCACACACATATGCCTCGTGGAGGTGATATTTGTGTAAATGAAAGACAGGGACCCTATTCCGTGGCTGGCTCACTCCCAAAGACAGGAGGGACTAGGTAAGCATAGGGCAGTTTGCAGACCCAGGATCTCAAAGCCAGACACGTGAGGATGAGATTGATATCCTGGGAAATGGATGAAAGCTTTGGAGAGGTCCTGGTTCTGGTTTGAATTTTTGAATTTGAATATTTCCCAGTGAAATATGAATTATCTAAAAAGTCAAGCAAGTGACCATGATCCTATTTGTGGGACGTGGCAAATGAGGGATGCTGCCAGGAAATGACTTGCAGAGAGAGGGCGTCCTTGGAGGGGTCATGGTGGAGTTATGGGGGAGACTGAGGGTGGACAGTGCCTGGAACCCCCCATTACTCAGACTGCTACAAGGTAAGAGTCTCTTAGAAAGACCATCTGTTCCCCTCCTAAAGAAAGCAGGATGATTTATCACCTATACCCCACATACCTTCAAAAGAGATTTGTGCATCTAAGAGATACACATGTATGGAAACACAGGGAGATTAAAAGATAGAAAGATAGCAGAAACCATGAAGAATAAGCAAGGAGACGGATGTACTGGGGACAAGAGAAGATGTGGCTCTGGCATTTGCATCTTCTGGCATTTGCATCTACCCCAGGAAGTAGGAATCACAGAACTTTCTACAACTGACAAAGGGAGTTGGACCAATTCAGAAGGAGCATACTAGATTCTAGAAAGAGTTCCCTCCAAGATATGTTTTCATCTGTATCTATGTAAACTTCTTGATTCTCCAAACCCAAGGGCCCATGTCATCACTATTTCAGAAGGAACAGAAAGGCTAATAAAGCCTTTAACTTTTCTTTTTTTAGGGAGGTGGGTGGAGAGGGGTAGAGGAGGAGAGAGAATCTAGAGCAGGCTCCACGCGCAGTGTGGAGCCTGATATAGAGCTGGATCTCATGACCCTGACATTGTGACCTGAGCCAAAATCAAGAGTCAGACTCTTTACCGGGCCACCCAGGCACCCCATAAAGCCTTTAAATTGTAAAGGTGGGTAAGAGAGGGAGCTATACTGACAAATTACAATATGACTATGACTGTTAGTCTTAAAAATTCTTTAGATCTGCATAATATATCTGAAGCTGAGAGTCTCCATAAAACCTATGAAAACAAGAACCGATTACAAATCAGTAAATGGAAGAACAGTGTGAATTGCCATTAAAGATGAACACAAAGTGAATTACTCATGAACTATATTAAAATGAAAGCCATGGGTATATGGATTTATGATTGGCACTAAAATGTGAAAGAATAAGAATAGCACTTTATCTTAAGCTATCAAACAGTTTTTTCTGTGTGTTTCAGATACTGGCTATGTACATTGAGATATCTAAATCATAAAGAAGAATTATAGCCTAAGTGATCTAAACAGCAATGTAAAATTAAACATTGGGTTCGTTTCTACCCAAGAACTTATATGTGCCTGACTGGAATTGCATTTATAAAGAAAATAAGATGAAAATATGTTTTTTATTGTCACTGATGAGCTTCCAAGAGACTACAGACAGACTCTTCAGAAATGGAGGTGGGAAAAGAAAAGTTCATTTTGTTGCTGAGTTCTATCTTGTACACCACCATTGCCTGTAGCCTCCCAGACCACAAAGGCGGTTCAGGGTTCAAGAGCATGATGTCCTTTAACAATTCAGTCCTGTACCCTAACCAGCATCTACTGTTGGCCTCATCTCATTCCCACAGGTCCTTGAATGGTATTGGGTATTTTATTGTTGGAAATAATCCAAGTCCCTGGCTATTGGGTTCTTCATCTTCTAAGATTAAGTCTCATGTCACGAGATACATATATATTGTTCTCATATGCAATAATATGCATAATTGTTCTCTCATGCATATTACATATATATGCATATATATGTATGTATACACACACATACAAACATATATATGTAGGTATGTGTGTGTGTGTGTGTATATATATATATATGGCTTTAGCATATAGCAGGAGAGGCAACAAACCAGAAAAAAATGCCCCTCTAAAATCTAGTGACCTGGATTGCTGAAGAAATTGCTGAAGTATATGGAAACCCAGTTCTAAAATCCCAACAGCTTTTGCAATGAAATAAACCAAGTTAGTCACAGGAACTACTAGCATCTATGAGAAATACATCCATAAAATCAGCAACTATCCTTTATCAGACAGCAAATATATGCCAATTATTTAACTGTGTCATTTGCTTAATCTAGAATGTTCTCTAAGCAACAGCCCTTTGATTGCTCATTCATTCATCTGTGCATCCAGAATAAACTTGGAGAGTGCCTTCTCTGTGCTGGGCATTCTGAGAGGTTCTGGGGATGTAGCAGTGAGCAGAGGTCAGCATGGCTCTTCATCTTACAGAGCTTACATTCTAGCTGGAAAAACAGACATTAGGTAGTTACACACCAATGAATTAATTACAATGAAGAAAATTACTAGGAAGAAAGATGTGAGCATAAATAAGAGAGAGCTTCTTAAGGCTGTGAGTCAGGGAATGCTGCCAATAGAAAGTGAAGTTGAAGCTGAGACCCGAAGATAAGCAAGGGCCAGCCACACAAGAAACTGGGGACAGAGCGGTCCTTGCGGCTCTAGGTCCTGTAGAAGGGAGCTGAGCTGGAGATGTGGACTGGAGGCCCAGAAACTCAGGTCACCTCCCCAAGGTCACATGGTCTGTAAGATCCAGGATACCATCTGGTTACACCAATTGCATGGGGCCTGTTACAGGCTCCAAATAAAAAAAAGCATTCTTAAAGTGTCCATGAATTCCAAAGCTCACAGGAATTTGACTAAAAGTTTTCCATTCCAGGGAGGCCTTCCTTGGCCACTCTGGAAAATTCCAAACCTTTCTCTCTTCTCCCTCTATAACTCCTTAGTCCTCTCTTGACTTCTTTCTCTGTTAACATTTGCCACTATCTAACATGCCTTGTGTTTTCTTTTTTCAATTTTTTTTTCTTTCTCTTGTTTTCTGCAGTCAGAAGAGGCTGTGCTCAGGTGTATTTTTTTTTTTTTTTAAGATTTTATTTATTTATTTGACAGAGAGAGAGAGAGAGATCACAAGTAGGCAGAGAGGCAGGCAGAGAGAGAAGGGGAAGCAGGCTCCCCGCTGAGCAGGGAGCCCAATGTGGGATTCCATCCCAGGACCCTGAGATCATGACCTGAGCCTAAGGCAGAGGCTTAACCCACTGAGCCACCCAGGTGCCCCACTCAGATGTAGTTTTTTGCTTTTTGTTTTTTGTTTTGTTGGTTTTTTTTAGTTTGTTTGGTTTGGGTTTGGATCTTTTGGGTTTTTTTGTTTTTTGTTTTTGTTGGTTTTTTTTGTTTTTTTTGTGTGGTCTTTTAAGTTTTTTTCTTTTCTTTTTTTCCTTTTTTGGCCTTTGTCATGGGTAGTGTTCTCTGAGCTTCCTGGATCTGTGGTTTGGAGTCTAACATTAATTTAGAAATTTTCAGTCATTATTGCTTCAGCTATTTCTTCTGATCCTCTCTCTGAGTCTTCTTTTTGGTATTCTCATATATGTCATACCTTTTGTCATTGTCTTAGAGTTCTTGGCTCTTCAGTTCCTTTTTTTTTTTTTTCCAGTTTTTTTCTCAGCTGTGCCCATTAAATTAGCATATCAAAGACATTCTTCCCTTCAGTTACAATGTTTCTGATCTCTAGTATTTCTTTATAATTCCCTCTCAGAACTTTCCTCTCTTTGTTTACTTTGCTCTCAGGTTCTTTCTGGAGTGTTTTCTAACACCAACCAATTCACCAGTCTTTCAACACCAAGTGGGTGTCCAAAAATTCAATTCAATTTTGATACCAGTTCCCAGAATTAGTACAGACCCACAGGTTAGGCACACAGTCTCACAAGATTGTCCCCACCTCAGACACCAGTTACAAGTATCAGGTCCCCAGGTCACCCATACTTTTGTTTAGCTTTGTCATAAATTTGGAGATTTTCACCACTCCCTCCTCGGTCTTGATAATCACTAGAACAACTCACAGAATTTAGGAAAGCACTTTAGTTACTATTACCACTTTGTGATAAAGGATACCACTCAGGAATACTGAAAGGGAAGACACACATAGGACAAGATATGGGGTGAGAGGCCGGAAGCCTCCATGCCAGTGTATGACCCTCCTAGCCCTTCAATGTGTTTGCCAACCTGGAAGCTCTTCAAAGCCTATTGTTTATGGGTTTTTATGGAAGTTCCATTACATAGGCATACTTGAGTAAACCATTGGCTCTTGGTGATTGAACATAGTCTCTAGTCCCTTTCTCCTCTCCAGAGATCATGAGTGGGGTTGAATCTTCCAGCCTTCTAATCACATGGTTTTTCTAGTGAGCACCTCTCAACCCAAAGCTATTAGGCTCCCCTCAACCAAGAGTTATTTCATTAACATGCCAAAGACACTTATCATTCAGGAGATTCCAAGAGTTTGAAGAGCTCTGCGCCAGGAACCAGGGACAAAGATAAAATATTTCTTCATATATTACAGTTACTCATCTGTTATTGAATGCTGTCTCCTTTTTTTTTTTTTTTTTTCCCAATCAGAACCCTCAGCATAGTTGTTTTAAATTCCTGGTTTGATACTACAAGCATCCCTGCCATATTTGAGTTTGGTTCTGATGTTTGCACTGTCTCTTCACACACTGTTTTGTTTTGTTTTGGTTTGGTCGGGTTTTGCCTTTTAGTATGCCTTGTGGTTTGTTGTTTAAAGCCAGGCATTATGTATGCACTGAGTGAAGAAACTGTGGTACATAGGCCTTCCGTGATGTGGTGGTAAGGTGGTGTGGGGGAGGGCAAAGGGGTCCATAGTTGTGTGAGTAGATCTCAGTCTTTCAGAGAGCCTGTGAAAGTGGGCTGTGAAATTCATAAGAATTTCTCATCTCTACCCCCTGAGCGGGGGCAGGATGGCTGGAGGAACTGAAGTTGGGTATTTCCTCTCCCCCAGGTCAGTGAGGCTCTGATAAAGCCTCAACAGCGTAGGCCTTGGTGAAATAGATTGCACTGAAGGCAGTTAAGGAGAGTGTTAGGAAGAACTGATGCACTGGTATGGTTTTAGACGGTGACTCTTCTCCTTTCCCTGCTGGAAGCTTTAGAAGATTTTTCTCCAGTGTTCACTGTGAGAACCTACTAGAGGTCCTAGAGGTAAAACTCACAAAAGTGTAGAAAGTTTTTAATTCTTACACTTGTCCCCTGTGTGCCTCCAGTAATTCATCAATTCTAGACCAGGTTTTCCTCCTCTGGCCCTGGTTACCGCAGAGGGTTCTGGTTAGTTGTCATTCTCTGTTTTGTCTGTCTCCAAGACAGCTGTTTGCCCCATGACCTTACTTCTCAACAGATCCAAGAAGAGTTGTTGGTCTTTCAGTTTGTTTAACTTTTCACTTATTATCAGTACAGAATGATGACAGCCAAGCTCCTTACATGCCAAACTGGAAACTGGAAGTGTTTTCTCTATTTTCCTGTCTATTGCCGTTTTACCCATTAGAATATGAGTTTCACGGGGGCAGGGGTTCTAGTCTGTTTCCATCTGTTGTTTATAGCTGTATACCTCATGCCTAATCCAGTGCCTGACACATACGAGGGCCTCAGTGAATATGTATGTTGAGTGAATTTTCTCCATCTTCATTCATTCTTTTAATTAACATAATATATAATACAACTTAATATAATTGTCTTGGATCTTTTGGACTGCTATAACAAAATATCAGCTTCTAAACAATAGGATTTATTTCTCACAGTTCTGGAGGCTGGGAAATCCAAGATCAAGGCAGATTTGGTGTCCAGTAAGGGCCCATTTCATGGTTCACATGACAGAAGGGGAAGAGAGTTCTGTGGGATCTCTTTTGTGAGGGCACTAATCCCAGTCAGAAGGCTCTGCCCTTAGGACCTAATTACCGCCCAAAGGCCCCCACCTTCAAATATCATCAGATTTCAATAGATGAATTTGGGGGGGGAGACAAATACTCAGTCTATGATACAATTTAATGTAATTGTACAATTGTATAATTGCTTGTATAGTAATTATATAGTAATACAAGCAATTATACAATTTAGTATAAGTGCTTTATGCTTGCAACTGCTGATGAAAACCATTTGCTAAGCAAATTAATATGGTGGGCCAGATCAATTCAGGACAGTGCTCCCAATATTTACCACATCATGGCACGCATAGAAAATAAAGTGTTTCTGTAATAACCAGCCAGTGACTCATCTCAAGGGCTGAAGGTCTCGATTTCTAGGTCCACTCATCACCTGCATGCTGTACTCTTTAGAAAACTCTGCTTTAAGGGTAATGTTTAACCCACTAAGGAGACCAATCTATTTGGCTAGACCTATGTGAATGGTTCCCAAGAACTAAAGAGAGCTAAGGCCAGGGAGGAGGGAAATGGTGGTAAAGATCCAACTGTCAGTTTCTCTTATCAGGTAAAGTCCTCCCCAATCTGCTCTCTGTCTATTTTTCCAGTCTCAGTTCTCTACTCCTGCCCCAAACCCTATATATTGCTGCACCTGCCTGGCTCATGCTGTTGCCCCTTCCCACCCGTCCTAAATCATTAGGTCCCAGGCCACAGCCAGGCAGTCTTTATCAGCCACCCCCATACAGAATCCTGTCCCCTGTGTTCCTGGGATGTGGGTCTACAGCACTGCATTTGAGCTTCTGACCCTGAATTTTAAAGTTTGAACTAATCTCAGAGACTGAGTCCAACCTTCAGTTTTCAGATGAAACATATGAGGCCCAGAGAGGCAGAAGGACTGTGCTGGCCACAAGACCAGCTGGGGGCAGCCTTGGGACATGTGTGTGTGTCCTGGTGCCCTGTTCTTTCCACTACCCAGTATAATCTCGCTTTTGCTAATCATGACATTTGATAATTTATTCACGGGTGAGAACCTACTCATTGGAGAGTCTATATGATCTATAACAACTGCCAGATGGTCCTTAATAAAACATAAATAAAGCAAAAGCAGCTGGTATTTAATAACGTATATAAATAGTAAGTATCATACAGACATGCCTGAGAGTCATCAAAAAACGTTTTTTTCTGGACTCCCTAATAATAGAGAATCATCAGACAAGACATAAAAGAGGAGATATCAGCCTCTAAATTGTAGACTGGGGAAATGTTTTAGGTTTTTGTATATTATGGATATTATGGATAATAAAAGATTTTAAATTTATTTTTATCCCGATGTCTTAGCCCAACAATGACTGTCATAAGGCAATTTTAGAAAAACTGACAAAAGCTTTAATAGAAACAAAGGTAAAGTTTTACAACTTTCTCCCCCTTAAAATTTTGGCCAAAGTCAGGCTACCCAGTTTTCCTGCTTTCCTAGAAAAAGAGGTTTCTAGAGAACATAAAAATACTGCACTTTAGTATATGGGCAATAAAAATCATGAGGGGTTGTTTCAGGAGTCAGTGTTCCAGAGAACCTTAAGGAACAGAGGTAATAATCTGTTTTGATTGATAATTAATTTACCTGAAGGTAAAAAGTTGAACTTTCAGAATTATGTTTAAATGTTTGACTTCTTCCCCAAATCCACTTATTGGGCAGTAGTTGAGAAAGTTAGGGCTTGGACTCGGAGCTGAGTTTAAATCCTGGTCTCAATTATGCCAGACTTCTAAGCTGCCTCTCTAGGATTTAGTTTTTTTCATCTATAAACAGGAATAATAATGCTTCATAGAGTTGTACAAAGATTTAATGAAATGATGTACATGAAAGACCATCCTGGACACAAAGTGAGCATTCAAAGGATACAGCAATGATAGATATACAACCTGGTGCCCACTGTTCTAAATAAGCTAAAAGTAGCAAAGTTGAGAAATAACTAGTGGTTTCCGAGCTTTCAGCTTCTTGATCAAACCCTGCTGTCCCAAAAGAATCTGCATCAATTTCTATGTCTTATGTGATTCTTTGTTGCATTGTAAGTTCCCTTGGGAATATTTGCATTCCAGTCTACTTCTAATTCTAGAATGGGCAGCTCGTCACTGTTACAGGGAATGTTCAGCATTACCCTGGTGCTGGCAGGGTTTTTCTGGTGGGGAGGGAGAAAGAAGAAATGAGGGAGCTTGCAAGCATGTGTGTTGGATTATCTGGATCCTATACTTCAGGGTCCTGATCAAAGACTCATCTTTCCAAAACACATTTCCACACAACTTCCCCACCCAAATCAGAATTACTAGGTTCTTTAACAAGCTTCTTTAGCAAGTCAGTCCTCAAATAGTTGTGAACTTCTTTCTTAAGCTTTTAACCCGCTGCCCAAAGTGATGGTGGGATGTTCTTGTTTGGTTGGCTTTTGGTGTGTGTATTAGAGTTCTCCAGAGACACAGAACCAATGGGATACAGGTGGCCCTTGAAAACCCAGGGGGTGGGGGTCATGGTTAGCTCTTGACTCCCCCCAAACTTGACCACTAATACCCTACTGTTGACTGGGGTGCCTTACCAATAAGGTCAACAGTTGATGAAGCATTTTATATGTTATATGTAGTATATACTGCATTCTTATAATAAAATAAGCTACAGGAAATGTTATTAAGAAAAGCACAAGGAAGAGAAAATACATTTATCATATTATATGTCTATTTATTGAAAAAAAAATCTTCATAGTAGTGGACTTGCCCAATTCAACCCCATGTTCAAGGGTCAACTGTATATCTACATATAACTATGTAGATCTATCTGTATAGACATATAAAATTTCCTGGGGAAATTTTTCTGTGTATCTGTGTAGAACTACAGATGCAAATATATCCTATTGGTTCTGTTTTCTTCTATATATAGACATTGGGATTATATCTATATGAGGAGATTTATTTTAGGAATTGATCCACATGATTACCGAGGCTGAGGATCCCACAATCTGCTCTCTGTGAGCTAGAGAACCAGGGAAGCCGGGCGTGTAATTCAGTACACGTCTGCAGGTTGGAGAATCAGGAATGCCAGCGTCTGAGGGCAGAAGATGGATGCCCCAGGACTCAGGCAGAGAGAGGAAATTCACTCTTCCTCCTGCTTCCTGTTCTCTTCAGGCCCTCAAGAGATTGGATAATGCCCACCTGCATTGGTGAGGGCATCTGCTTTCTTCAGTCTACAGATTCAAATCTATTTCCAGAAATACCCTCACAGACCCACCCAGAGATCGTGTCTAGCCGGCTCTCTAGGTGTGCTTAGCCCAGTCAAGTCAACACATAAAATTAACCATCAGTGTCGATGTTTTTATTGTTCTTAATATGGGAACGTTAGCAGAGGAAGTGAGCCTTCTTGAATTGGGAAGTCTGTGTATAGCTCTGCCCTCCCGTGTGTAGCTAATTCCTCAGAGAAAACTAGCCTCGCAGTGAGGTGACAGGTACAGTTCTTCTGGGGGAGAAATGAAGCGCGAAGATTTCAGAGTAGGCTGTTAGAAAAAAGAAAGTCCACCTCTCCTGGCAGTTTGAAACAAAGTAAAAACCTTTCATGGTGTCAAAGGTGCCCAGTCCTGGCAAGGGCTGAACTTCTGGAGCTCTTTTCCCTTCAGACTAACAAATTTTTTGTACTGGTGTTTCTTGCAGTCAGTCAAGATTGAGTCAGATGCCAAGAAATTTTTTTCTTGCCAACTTGCTTTTTCCGTTGTATTTAGCCTTTTTAAGAACCTTACTAAATCACAAATGTGTATACAATTCCCACTCTCCCCCTTCAATTAAAACTCAGCTAAGAAGTTTTATCAGTAATAACTGTTGAAGATGAAAATCCCACCCTCACCCACTTTAGCATCAGTTTCTCCAGTTTTCTTTTTTTTTTTTTAAATACTTTTTTAATTTGTTTGACAGAGATCGCAAGTAGGCAGAGAGGCAGGCAGAGAGAGGAGAGGAGGAAGCAGGCTCCCTGCTGAGCAGAGAGTCTGACGTGGGGCTCAATCCCAGAACCCTGAGATCATGACCTGAGCCAAAGGCAGAGGCTTAAGCCACTGAGCCACCCAGGCGCCCCATCCAGTTTTCTTAGATATCCTTTAGAGCAGGTGTAGGATGAAGAAAGGTTTAATTTTTTCATACTATGTGTTATATAATCTGAAAATAAATTATCTAAACTAAAAATGCTTTAGCGGTCTGGATTGCGCTTATTGGGATCCTTTATAAAAATGAGGAACTGTCTCCCTCCCGATCCCATCTTGTTTCATTTTTTCCTTCTCTACCCCCTATAAGAGACTCTTAATCTCACAAAACAAACTGAGGGTTGCTGGGGGGTGGTGGGGGAGGGATAGGGTGGCTGGTGATGGGCATTGGGGAGGGTATGTGCTATGGTGAGTGCTGTGATGTGTAAGACTGATGATTCACAGACCTGTGCCCCTGGGGCAAATAATACATTATATGTTAATAAAAATAATTTTTAAAAAATGAGGAACTTGGCCAACACCTGTTTGTCCTCAAAAAGCGATTCGAAGTGGAGTCTGCTATGGCTCTTGGGAACGGACTTCCTCTTTTTTTCCTGGGCACAGAACCTACATTTTCCAGCCTCCTTTGTGGCTAGAGGGACCGTAGGACTAATTACTGGCCAAAAGAAGGTACGCAAAAATGCCAGGCCTATGAAAAACCTCCCATGAGAGAGCCTCCAGGTTCTTTCCTTCTCTGCCTGCTGGAGATGTCTGTGCCCAGAAAACCAAGGCAGCCTTGAGCTGAAAAGGGCAGCGTCTTCCCCAGTCTGCTTCCGGAAGGAACAGAGTCTACCCTCCTCCTTCACCACCACCCATACTCTGGAACTGCCTTCAACTATTTATGGAGAAAAAAATAAGCTGCTGTTATATTTGAGGCATTATCATTTGGGGGTTTATTTGTTTAGCTTTCCCTACTTGACTTGACTTGACCCGGATACCTTTCCTTCTCTACTGCGTTCGATGGTCTAGCCAGACCTTGCCATGCACCTGATCCTTGAACTTCTCACCCTATATCTGCATTGTTTATCTGTCTGCCTTTCCAAATATACTCCCAGACTCTATAAGGGCATGAACTTCATGTCCCTCTCTCACTTTTATAGCCCCAGTATCTAAGATAGGGCTTGGCATACAGGACGTCCTTAACAAATATTTGTTAACAAATTTTGGAGGTATGGACTTTTTCTTTCTCTGTGCTGGATATAGCTAACTTAGATGCTGGACATACTTTAAGAACAATGAGGAGGGGGCAAGAAAAGAATGTGCGGCTCTGAATTGCACTGTTCTTGAATGTTTCTATAAACCTGACATCTGGTGGATGACTCCTGGTCTTCACTGCAAATCTCTTTAATGCTGGCAATGATATATGTTTCCACATGAACAATGGACAAAAATATAGGAGTTTTTACTGACTTTATTTAATGCCATTCTCTTTCGTAAAAACAAGGGTGAGAGATTGAAGGTGTCTGGAAGTTCTTTGCATTTTCTCCCACTGAAAGGTAGAGTATAATTCTCTCAATGAATCTGGGCTGCCTTCAGCTATGGAATGTTGTGGAAGTTGCTTGCCAGGTCTTCAGGGGTTAAGTCATAGAACACAATTTCTGCCTTGGTTCCTGGAACACTCACTTTTGGAGACATGAGCCTCCATATAAGAAGTCTGATTTCCCAAGACCACTGTGATAAAGAGGCCACGTGTTGGGGGGTCTGCTTGATAATCCCAGCTGGGTGCTGCCTTCTAGCCATCCCTGCCAAGGCATTAGACATGTGGGTAAAGCCATCCTGGACCCTCCAGACTAGGTCCTTCACTAGCTAAATTCTACTGAGTGATCCCAGTCAGGGCCACATGGAACTGAGGAATCATTCAGCTGAGCCCTGCCCAAAATTCTGACCTGCAAAATCCTGAGATGTAATAAAGTGGTTGTTATTTCAAGTCATTAAGTTTTAGGTAGTTTGTCATGTAGTGAATTATAATTTGAACAACAAATTACTTTATTTTTTGAAAAGTTTTTATTTATTTGAGAGAGACAGACAGACTACACAAGCAGGGGGAGAGGGAGAAGCAGACTCCCTGCTGAGCAGGACCCCTGAAATCAGGACCTGAGCCAAAGGCAAACACTTAACTGACTGAGCCACCCAGGCACCCCCAAATTACTCCATTTCTTTATTTGTCCCCATTAATATTTGCATTGAGGATTTAAGTTTTGATAATTTTGGTTGGTCATTTGCTGGCCATCAAGTAAATTTTAGTTTTCTCCTGCCTGTATCTACACCTTGCAATTGAACAAGAGATGGTTGAGCCCCCGAAAGAAATAGACTATTCATTCTGGGCCGTATTTAACCCTCCATAAAGGTTTTTATTTTAAAGCAGTAATTGGTAATACACTTTGGCATCACAGTCTCCAGTTAAAACACTTTTGGGATTCAGGGAGATAAATCGATTTAAAAATATATATCAGTGTATGCCAAATTTTATGTTAATTTATGTTAGTAGCTAAGTTCCTCTGCGAAGACAAAATTGTACATAGGTGAAAAATTTTAGACTCAACTTAAAAGTGACATTAACTAGAAAGTAATTAATAAACAAAAGGAAACTAACTTTTGTTGGTGGTCTACCTATGTGTTGAGTGCTTTTTATACATTTTCTCTTTTAATATCATGACAACACTATAGGTAACTTTTTAAACTAGGAAATTGAAAATTTGCTTAAGGCCACTCGGTTGGTAAGTGGTAGGCTGGATTTGACCCAAATTTTTCTGATCCAAAGGCTGTGTGTGTTCTTTCTCTTCCACAGTGCCTATCCATCTATAAGAGTCCAGGGGTCTCCCAAAGCGACTCCCAAAGATCTAGAAGTAGTTATGGCAACCATGCTGGGCTGGTTCATTAATGTGTTCATTTATATCATGCAACCCATTAATGAATTTCATCAGTATGAAAGTATATCAAATCAATGTGTTGTATACCTTTAATATACACAATGTGATGTGTCAGTTATATCTCGGATGGTGTCAGATGATCTGTTTACAGCCTAGCTCTGTTACTTCCAGCTTCGTAAGCTCCTAGCTTGTGCCTCCATTTACTCAGTTCATAACTTAGACCCCTACTCAGTTGCCATGAGATTTAAATGAGTCAGTCAATGCATGTAATGAACTCAGAACCATGCTTCGTGATAGTAACTAGAGAGTGCTATATAAATATTAGTAGCTGATATTAGTACTATTCTCAGATATTTAACTGAAATGCAGTGGATGGGAGAAAATGAGGGCAAGAATTTGAAGTCCCTAAGGAACCATTGCAACAGAAAGCTCATGCACTCTCAGTTAGAAGCGGTAACCTATCTAGACTGGGCTGGGGCTTGTTGGCGGGGACTTTGTGAACATGCTGTTTATAAGTATGTTCTTAAGGTTAAGGGCCTAGGTCTGATAACAAGCCAGTCATCACTATACAATTTATGAACCCAGAGAAGTGATAGCATGGATGAAAATTCTCTTTCAAAAGCCAGCACTGTGGGGCGCCTGGGTGGCTCAGTGGTTAAGCCTCTGCCTTCGGCTCAGGTCATGATCTCAGGGTCCTGGGATCGGGTCCCACATCTGGCTCTCTGCTAGGCAGGGAGCCTGCTTCCTCCTCTCTCTCTGCCTGCCTCTCTGCCTACTTGTGATTTCTCTCTGTCAAATAAATAAAATCTTAAAAAAAAAAAAAAAGCCAGCACTGTGATTCTTTTTGTCTTCCAATACCTATTAGTTTGGCAAGACAGAGGACCCCCCTCTCTCAACCATTTCTATTTATTCACTTCTCCAACCACCACTAATGGTTGCACAGATGAATAAGACCCCACGGTCTGGTTGGAAAAACAAACAGGAGGATGCATTACTTAATTTAACAATTATTTACTATCTACCATGCATCCGCTACTATGCTAGGTGCTGGGTATAGTGAACAAAACAGACATAAGTCCCTACCCTCTTGGAACTGACATTCTAAGGAAGAGGAAGATAATACATGAAGTAAGTTGGACATGTATAGTCTCTCAGATGGTGGTTGGTGCAAAGGAGAAAAATAAAGCAGGCAAGGAACTAGGGAGTGTTCCTGCAGATTGATGAACTGGCTGTATTTTTAATGGGGATAGTCAGGAAGGGCTTTCCCGAGACAAATACAAGAGTGGGGTAACTTTGAGGGACAGACTTAGAACACTCCACCCCCCCACTCCCCGCAACACCCGGCCCAAGCCCTGCCTCTTTCCCTGCCCCGTGGAAGGTAGCAACAAAACTCAACACTCCTGAATGCAAGTTCGCTAAGGACAGAATTTTGTTTTTTCTCATTGTTCTCAGCAGAGTGCTGCTCAGAAAACTTGAGCCACAAATACCGACTGAAGGGATAGAGTGTTTAAGTCAGTCAATTAGCACCAAGGGCGCTTAGATTCACTCATTAACTAAGCACCTAGTGAGAGGTGCCGGGGGCTACCCTCGAGGAGCTTAGAATATAGTTGCATGGATTATTAATAATGCCAGGACTAGTGTGGGCGCGGTCACACCACAAATCCGGACACTCCCAGGCCCGGGCATCAGGGGCTCCCACAGGTTCGAGCAGCCTCAGACTTGCCGGGTGGAACGATGAAGCCGCGGTGCCAGGCGGCACCCAACTCTCGGTGACGGGGCCCGGCAGGCTTCAAACCCCACGGTACTGAGGGCGGGAGAGGAGGCCTTCGGGAGGGAGGCCGAGCCCACTCCTCTGGTGAGGGCCCGGCATGTCTCCGGTGCGCCCCAGGCCTCGGATCCCGAAAGCGTGCGGGGACTTTGGCCAAAGCCCAGCCCCGGGGTGTCAGCGACCGGCGTGGGCGGAGTCACTCAAAGAGAGGGGTCCGGCCGGCTCTGGGCCTTCGGGCGGGTCTCGGGACGCCGCCCGCCGTCCTCGCCCCGCCTCGGGCGCACCCGCCCCGCTTCGGCTGTGCTGAGCCCGGCACCCCGGTCCTGTCCGGCTGGCGGGCCGCGGCGCAGGGGGCCGCGGCGGAGCAAAGGTCCCTCCGGCCCGCCCCCTCCCGCCGAGCCTCCGCCCCCTGCCCGCCCCGCGAGGCTCAAAACCGTGGGCCGGCGCCGGGCGCCGAGTGCGGGGCTGCGGGGACGCGGCGGCGGCGGCGGCGCGGGCAGGTGAGTGCGGCGGCTCCGGCTCGCGCCTCGGCGGGCGGCCAACCCCGGGGAGCCCAGTCCGCGGCCCTTCTCTCTCCCGGACGCCCCTCCCCGCCGCCCCCCACCCCCGGGAGGAAGACGAGTCGGTCGGCTGCCCCGCCAGCGGCCAGCTGGCCCCATCGCGTGCCCCTCTCCCCGCCACCCCTTCCCCAGCCCTTTCCCCCTTCCCCGCGGCCACTTCCTTCTCGGGCTGTTGCGAGGGCCGGTACCTTCTGTCTCCCCCTGTTCACCACCCCTCTGGCCTTCTTTGTCCTCCCGGTTCTCCCGGGGTGTGCAAAGGCTTTCCCGGCTTGCGGGGCGTGCGTGCAGGAAGGAGAGGCCGGCGCCCACTGGAGTTGGGTCTCTGGGCTGCAACCGTTCCCTCAGTCGCCTACGGAGAAGGCCAAGCCGCCCGGGTGTCATCGGCAGGGGGCGGGAGGACATCACAGCTGCTCGTGTGGCTCCCTTCGGCCCGGAGGTGCGGACCCCCTGGGACCCACTTCGCATCTGCGCGGAAGAGGGAGCGGAGATGGGCGGCTCCTGCACAGGCGTGTGTTGTAGAGTGTTATAAAACATCACTCGCGGAGCGCCGGCTCCGTTCAAAAGAGTGATTTGGGGGGGAGGAACGGATGTCCCCGAGATCCAGCTGAGGAAATGTAACTTGATCCTTGTCGAAATCACCGACGCGCTCTTCCTATAAAGGAGAACAGCTGCGAGAAGCGGAACCCGGGCTGTTGGAGAGATCTGAGAAATAGGGCTCAGGGTCCCAGCTGCTGTCCCCATAGATCGCCTGCTTGGAGGCGAAGTTTTGCATTTTCCAGGAGTGTTTTTCTTTTTGTTCTGTTTGAACCCTCAAGGGGACCAGCGGGTTCTCTGTTCTGAAACCCTGTCCCTTCCCTTATCCACCTCACTTCCCAAAGACTTTGTCGCTTTATACTAACTCCTTCCTCAAGCTCAGCCTGTTTTGTGACCATCATTTTTTTTAAATTTCACATACTGATTTTTATTTTAGAAAGAAGCAACGGAGTACCTTGTCTTTAATTTGTCTTATTATAAAAATGAGCTCAGGCACTGACTGGGCTGTGAGCATGGAAGATATAAAAGGATGACACCTCTGTTTTAATTTAATAGACTAAACTTCGCGTTATTTAGAAAAGTAAAAATAATTCAAAATGTGCTGAAGTTGTTAACTTTGAGGCAAGTACAGCAACGTCTCATTTCCCTGCATAGTGAGGACATGTGTCCCGTAACCGTGTTCCATAACTGATTTTCACTTCCACTATAACTGAAGTCTAGCCTTTTGAGCATACTTTCTTATTTTATGAGATGAATCATATGTAGTCCAAATTTTAAAAAGCTGACTGAGAAATCTGCAAAGCAGTGTGGCCAAGGGCTTAGGCTTTGGAGGCAGGTGGACCTCCATTGGAACCTTCACTCTAATTCTCTGCATGACAGCAGTGCCCTTCAGAGACCTCCGGAAACGCACGTAGAGTTGGAAAAGTTGGATTTGTTGCTTGTTGTGGCGAGGGAGACCTCACACCATGGGGCGTCTCAGTAAGTCGGTGTTAGAAGTTATAGCATTTATGGGATGCCTGGGTGGCTCAGTTGGCTAAGCAGCTGCCTTCGGCTGGGGTCATGATCCCAGCATCCTGGGATCCAGTCCCACATCGGGCTCCTTGCTCAGCAGGGAGCCTGCTTTCTGCCTCTGCCTGCCACTTTGTCTGCCTGTGCTCGCTCGCTCTCAGTCTCTCTCTCTCTCTGACAAATAAATAAATAAAATCTTAAAAAAAAAAGAAGTTGTAGCATTTAGCTTGGTGGTTATGGGGAAAGTTAAAGGAAACAGGACTTTGCTCGGGATGGGATGCTGTCTGGAAGGGGGAGAATTCTATTGAGTATCTTCACAAGGAAGGCTGCAGTGCGGTGAAAGCTGTGGTTGTCCAAGAAGCAGCAGTCACTCGTTAGCCAGGATTGGTGGTGGTGATGGTGGTTGTGTGTGTGTGTGGAGGGGGAGGGGATGTTTGGTCGTTTTTATGGTTTGGACAATGTTCATATTTTGTCTGAGGTCAGACGAGATTATGAGGGGTCTTGTTTTTGTCTTAATTTATCATGACGGCAGAGTGGCCTTGCCTGATGTTGCTGTTCTGAGACATTGTTCGTGCTCAACAGGAGAATGCTGGGCCATTGCCTAGCAACACTAGGGTTAGCTGATAGTACTGGGCCAGCTCGGGGGTGTCGGGCTGCTTTTTTTTTTCCCCCCTCTCGTGATTTGGGCAACTTACTTAACATCTTCAAACTTCCACATCTGTAAAATGCCTACTCAGGGTTGTTGTGCAAATTAAATGAGGAAATGGGTAATAGGAATTTAGCCCAGTGTCTGGCACACCGCACATCCCATACAGTTGTTTCTCTTTAGTGTATTTTGATATTGAGGTTTCTTGCCCAGAACTAGTCAAGCAGAGGCCCAGTGACCCATCAGAGCTGCTCCAGAGAAGAATCCTGAATTGGGTATGAGGAACAACTGAGCTCTTCACAACTCAAGGGTTTGCTAGTTCTGTCAGGCCGAACCATTGAGAATGGATGCTAAGTGTAGTATATTCTCACGAAGTCTTGACCTTGGCACCTGTTTTTAGGGTTCCTGAGTGGCCCCAGTTGGCTGTGTGCTTTTCTGACTTGGCATTGTCCTGCTTTCTTAGTCTCTTCCTTTGAGATCTGTTGTCCAGGAGTCTGATTTTTTTTTTTTAAAGATTTTATTTCTTTATTTGAGAGAGAGGCAGTGAGAGAGCATGAGCGAGGAGAAGGTCAGAGGGAGAAGCAGACTCCCCGTGGAGCTGGGAGCCCGATGCGGGACTCGATCCCGGGTCTCCGGGATCATGACCTGAGCCGAAGGCAGTCGTCCAACCAACTGAGCCACCCAGGCGTCCCACAGGAGTCTGATTTAAACTTACATATCCTCCCCCTATTTCCTTTGACCTCCGGAGTTCTAATTGCTTCAAATGACCAAACCCACGTAGGTGGGCCAAGAGCCAGGGTAATATCAGCTTCAGGTGTACAGTTTAGTGATTAGCACTTCCATGCAACACCCGGGACTCATCTCGGCGAGTGTGCTCCTTAATCCCCGTCACCTGTTTAACCCCACCAAGCTAATGGGATTCTTAGGGCACCGTGTGAGAGTGGAGATCTGTGATACAGCTGTGAAATGCAAGGGATTTTTTTTTTTTTAAGGCCATAAGCAGTTGGAGCTAGATCTCTCATGAGGCCAGTTGTGTCTACTTCCAGATTGGAACACACTGGAAATTTTTATCTGATGTCTGACTTATTGTTAACTGAGATTTTCTTGTGGTTGTCTATGTCAGGTAACTTGGGTTCTAGACCCTTTGGTTGGCCCTTGGCATATTATTTAATCTTTCCTGGCTAGACAGTTACTTTACGTCTTTGAGAATGGTATGGCGACTTACTGTCTTCCAATGCCCCATGATACACTGCTGTATTAAATTTCTAGCCTATATTTGAGCTGATCTCTCTATTCTATCAAAAGCTCCTAGGAATAAAGACAAAAATAGAAAATGGGCCAAGGACAAAAACAGTTAAGCAAAAGAAACAGACAATCTTTAAACAACAACAACAAAAATCTTTAAACAAAAGGTGCTCGATTTATGTTAAAATAACACACCCTAAGAGATACCATTTCTCACCTACAAGGCTGACAAAACACAAAAGTTTGATAGCAGACTTTGTTGCTGAGATTTTTCATACCTTTTTGGTGAGACTGAAAAATGGTACAACCCCTAAAATTCTAGATGTATTTACCCATTGGTCTAACAATCTCTCTCTTTTAAAGAATTTCTCTTTTGTTTTTTTTTAAGACTTTATTTGCAAGAGAAAAAGAGAGAGGGAGAGAGAGAACAAGCAATGGGGAGGGGCAGAGGGAGAGAAAGGGAGAGAAGCAGACTCCCCGCTAGGCAGGGAGTCTGACTCAGGGCTTGATCTCAGGACCCGGCAATCATGACCTGAGCCAAAGGCAGATGTTTAAATGACTGAGCCATTGCGGCACCCCTGGCTCTCTCGCAGGAATCTTCCTTCAGGTTCTCTTACCCATGTATGAAGAAGACATATATTCAAGAGTATTTAGTGTGGCATTTTTATAATAAAAAATGTAGGAATGGCAGTATAGGACAAACAGTAAAGTGGAGTATTATGCCGCTGCAAAGATGAAGGTACTAACATGAGCAGATCTCTGGGATGTTGTTACATGACAAAAAGTAATGTGCAGGGGCACCTGGGTGGCTCAGTGGGTTAAAGCCTCTGCCTTCGGCTCAGGTCATGGTTCCAGGGTCCTGGGATCGAGTCCCGAATCGGGCTCTCTGCTTGGCAGGGAGCCTGCTTCCTCCTCTCTCCCTGCCTATCTTTCTTGCCTACTTGTGATCAAATAAATAAATAAAATTAAAAAAAAAAAAAGTAACATGCAGAAGAATGTGCAGACTCCTTTGAACTTCCATTTGTATAAAGAAACACCAAGGTAATATACCTGCAGGGGAGAGCCTTGGAAAAGGTAGGTGGGACCTAGGTAGGAATGGGATTTCTCAGTGTGTATTTTTTTTTACAGTTTAGATATTTGAGCCATGTAACGTATTATGTATTCAAACATTATAATATAAAAGAAACCTCTAACTTTAACTTCACAGGAATATACCGAGTTCCTTGATTAAATAAGCCTGATTTTTTTTAAAAGATTTTATTTATTTATTTGACATACAGAGATCACAAGTAGACAGAAAGGCAGGCAGAGAGAGAGGAGGAAGCAGGCTCCCCACCAAGCAGAGAGCCGGATGTGGGGCTCCATCCCAGGACCCCGAGACCATGACCCGAGCTGAAAGCAGAGGCTTCAACTCACTGAGCCACCCAGGCACCCCTAAATAAGCCTGATTCTAATAAAAACCTGTAAAGCAGTAACCACCCGTGTTAATTGTTCCTAAAGCAAACTGCCCTCTCAAGAAGGCAAATTGTCGGGGCGCCTGGGTGGCTCAGTAGGTTAAGCCTCTGCCTTCGGCTGGGATCATGATCTCAGGGTCCTGGGATGGAGTTCCGCATCGGGCTGTCTGCTCAGCAGGGAGCCTGCTCCCCCCCACCCCCGCCACCACCTATGCCTGCCTCTCTGCCTACTTGTGATCTGTCTGTCAAATAAATAAATCTTATAAAAAAAAAAAAAGGCAAATTGTCTGTGTCTGATGGTAGATGGAAAAAAATTAAAAATTAATTTAGGAGTTCCTTTTCTTTATCCTCTAATTCCTCTGGGGAGGATTAGTGTCATTACAAAGGCTTTGCCACTCACAATAGATGGGCTTTGTTTTTTTTTTTTTAATGGCAAGTCTGATCTACCTTCTTTAGAAGCTTGTTTGATCTGAAGGGAATTAGTGATGTCCCTCTCAGGTAGTCCCGGAAAAGAATAGAAACCATAAAAAGAGCTTCTGGGGCACCGGGGTGGCTCAGTCAGTTAAGTGTCTGCCTTCGGCTTGGGTCATGATCCCAAGGTCCTGGGATGGAGCCTTGCATCAGTCTTCCTGCTCAGTGGGGAGCCTGCTTCTCCATTTCCTGCTGCTCCCCCTGCTTGTACTCTCTCTTTCTCTCTCAAATAAATAAATAAAATCTTTAAAAAAAAAAGAAAAGAAAAGAACAGGAAAGGAGAGAATCTGTTACCAATGGCATGCTGAGGGAGAATCTGCGAGGGCTCTTCACTTGGACAAGTGGGATGGGTTTCCACAGGTCGTTGGGGAGACCTTATTTTGTTAAAGGTTCTTTCCCCATGTTTGGCAAAATAAAACTTGTACACTCTCCTAGATACACTTACAGCAGGTACTGTCTTCTGTCTGCCACCAATCTGCTTCCTTCTGAATTCCCTATTTTTTTTTTAAATTTATTTATTTGTCAGAGAGAGGGAGAGAGAGAGAGCGAGCTCAGGCAGACAGAGTGGCAGGCAGAGGGAGAAGCAGGCTCCCTGCCGAGCAAGGAGCCCGATGTGGGACTCGATCCCAGGACGCTGGGATCATGACCTGAGCCGAAGGCAGAGACTTTAACCCACTGAGCCACCCAGCCGTCCCTGAATTCCCTATTTCTAGCTCATCCGCCAGCCCACACCTGAGACACCTGCAGACCATCCTAGGGAGTCTCTTTCAACACCACTCTCACATCCAGCCAGAGTTCTGGGGAAACCACCCAGTCATCTTTTCCATCCTTAGGCCTGTGACATAGTTCAGTATAACCATTTGTCATCTATCTCTAATCTTGTTCCCTTCCAGCTGGTTTCCTATTTTGCTTCCAGAACATCATGCTAAGTGATCACTTTGATTGCATCACTCCCTATACAACCCCTCCCCCTGAAGGTTCCTGCTGCTCCAGCCCCCAGCAGGGGAGGCATGGCTTGCAGGGCCAGGACTGGGGTGTGTCCTTTGCCCTTCCCCACTCCAGAACCAAAGCAGGAACTAGTCTCCGAGCTTGTAAAGCAAAGAAGGGACAGTGGGCATATTAACACAAAATGAGGTCTCGTGGACCATCTGGAGCTTGCCATGCATGTGCTCCCCCACCCTTCCACCACCTCCTGCGTGTGCTGGGCTTTTGTCATTCCTGCACTTCTTCTGGAGCACCCCTATAGCGCTCCTCGGCTGGCTTCCTTCTGCTGAGCCCACAAAACGCAGCTGGGACCCTGCTTACTTTAGGAAGACTTCTCTGACCCTGTACTTCTCTCCAGTTGGATTTAGATGCCCTTTTCTTGGTTCATTTCTTATAACAACTTGTGTCAATATCTAGCATAAAACACAATTATTTCTCTATCTGGCCACCCAACTAGCCCCTCAGTAAGGAGAGAGACTACTTTTTATATATTTATTGAAGTACAGTTGACACACAATATTTTTTTGGTTTTTAATTTCTATTTAAATTTTAGTTAACATATAGTACTGTATTGGTTTCAGAGTAGAATTCAGTGATTCATCATTTACACACAGCACCCAGTGCTCATCACAGCAAATGTCCTCCTGAATACCCACCACCCATCTAGGCCATCCCCCCACCTCCCTCTGTTCAACCCTCAGTTTGTTCTCTATCTTTAAGTCTCTTATGGTTTGTTCCCCTCTCTTCTTCCTCCCCGCCCCCCATATGTCCATCTGTTTTGTTTCTTAAATTCCACATAAGAGTGAAATCATATGGTATTTGTCTTTCTCTGACTGACCTATTTCACTTAGCATAATACCTTCTAGCTCCATCCATGTTGCTGCAAATGGCAAGATTTCATTCTTTTTGATGGCTGAGTAATATTCCTGTGTGTGTGTGTGTGTGTGTGTGTGTACGTGTACACCACCTTTTCTTTATCCATTCTTCAGTCAGTGGACATTTGGGCTCTCTTCATAGTTTGGCTATTGTTGACAGTGCTGCTATAAACATAGGGGTACATGTACCCATTCAAATCTCTATTTTTGTATCCTTTGGGTAAATACCTAGTAGTGCAATTGCTGGATCATAGGGTAGTTCTATTTTTAACTTTCTAAGGAGTCTCCATACTGTTCTGCAGCTTGCATTCCTACCAAAGTGTAAGGGGGCCCTCCTTTCTCCATAATGTCGCCAACATCTGTTGTTTCCTGTGTTAAGTTTAGCTATTCTGACAGGTGTGAGATGGTATTTCATCATGGTTTCGATTTGTATTTCCCTGATGATGGGTGATGTTGAGCTTCTTCTCATGTGTTGGCTGTTTGGATGTCTTCTTTGGAAAAGTGTCTATTCATATATTCCCATTTCTTTACTGGATTATTTGTTTTTGGGGGGGTGTTGAGTTTAATAAGTTCCTTATAGATTTGGGGTACTAACCGTTTATCAGATATGTTGTTTGCAAATATATTCTCCCATTCCACAGGCTGCCTTTTAGTTTTGTTGACTATTTCCTTTACTGTGCAGAAGCTTTTTATCTTGATGAAATTCCAGTGGTTCACTTTTGCTTTTGTTTCCCTTGCCTTTGAAGATGTGTCCAGTAAGAAGGTTCTGTGGCCGAGGTCAAAGATGTTGCTGTGTTCTCGTCTAGGATTTTGTTGGTTTCCAGTCTCACATTTAGGTCTTTCATCCATTTTGAACTTACTTTTTATGTATGGTATAAGGAAATAGTCCAGTTTCATTCTTTTGCATGTTGTCTGGTTTTCCCAACACCAGTTGTTGAGGAGGCTGTCTTTTTTCTATCGGATATTGTTTACTTGTTTGTTGATTAAATGACCATATAGTTGTGGGTCTGTTTCTGGGTTTTCTATTCTGTTCTATTGATCTGTGGGTCTAGTCTTGAGTTGACAAACAGCGTTACATTAGTTTCAGCTGCACAGCATAGTGCTTTGACAGCTCTCTGTCTTCCGCTCGCCACAAGAGTAGCTGCCATCTTTCACCATATGAGGTTATTGCAATGTCATTGACTATATTCTCTATGCTGTACCTTTCATCCTTGGGACTTAATCCGTCACTGGAAGCCTGCACCATCTACTCCCCTTCACCCATCCTCCTACCCCACCTCTCTGGCAACCATCAGTTTGTTCTCTATATTTATTTGTGTTTCTGCTTTTGTTTGTTCATTTGCTTTGTGCTTTTTTTTCTATTCCATATATTTATATGATATTTGAATTCATACATTATATTCATATGATATTTGTCTTTGCCTGACTTCACTTAGCATCCACGTTGTTGCAAATGGCAAGATTTCATTCTTTTTTATGGCTGAGTAATATCCACTGCATATTTATACCACTTCGTCTTTATCTGTTTGTCGGTGGATACCTGGGTTGCTTCCATGTCTTGGCTATTGTAGGTAATGCTGCAATAAACACAGAATTGCATATATCTTTCCAAATTAGTGTTTTGTTTTCTTTGGGTAAATATCCAGTAGTGGGTTTACTGGGTTGTTCGGTATTTCTCTTTTTAATTTTTTGTGCAACCTCCATACTCTTTTCCACAAAGTCTATGCCAATTTGCATTCCTACCAGCAGTGCATGGGGGTTCCTTTTTCTCCACATCCTCATCAACACTTGTTTTTTTCTCTTTTTGATTCTAGCCATTCTGACTGGTAGGAGGTGATATCTCATAGTTCTGATTTGCATTTTCCTAATAATGAGTGATGTTGAGCATCTTTTCATGTGTCTGTTGGCTATCTGTATAGAGACAACTTTTCATATCAGTATCCTAAGTGCTTAAACACAGTACCTGTGTATAGTAGGTACTTAAGGATAATTAATGATTCAGTAAGTGTTTTGATAAATGAGTGCTCCATCACATGCAAGAAACTTAGTATAGAGTGGAGAGTTTGAGCATACATAATTCTCCTTCTTTACAGTTCACTGTTGATCAGAAAGGAAGTTTTTAGGGATGCGTGGATGGCTCAGTCAGTTGAGCTTCTGACATTTGGTTTCGGCTCAGGTCATGATCTTGATGTCCTGGGAGTGAGCCCTGTATCAGGCTCTGTCCTTGGTGTGCATTCGGCTTCAGATTCTCTCTCCCATTCCCTCCCCTTCTGCCTCTCCCTCTGCTCTTGCACACGAGCACTCTCTCTCAAATAAATAAGGAACTTTTGTGTTTTAGCATCCCTTCCTTAAATGTTTATTGTTAATATACAAGAATAGGGTTAGGTAGCCACAGAGTAATCTAAGAAAAGGCACTTTAGAGAAGAACTAGTGATAGGTAAGACAAATGTTTTCTGATATACTAGAGGAGCTTCGTGTTAAAGCAAGTGGGTTGTGCCTGTGGCTATTTCTATGTCTTCTGTGGAGAGATGTCTGTTCATTTCTTCTGCCCATTTCTTGAGTGCATTGTTTGCTTTTTGGGTGCTGAGTTTGATAAGTTCTTTATAGATTTTGGTTACTAGCCCTTTATCTGATAGGACATTTGCAAATATTTTCTCCCATTCAGTGGTTGTCTTTTGATTTTGTTGACTGTTTCCTTTGCTGTGCAAAAGCGCTTTTTTTCCTTTTCTTTCAAAAGATTTTTATCTTGATGAAGACCCAGTAGTTCCTTTTGCCTTTGTTTTACTTGCCTTTGAAGACGTGTCTAGCAAGAAGTTGCTATGGCAAAGGTCAAAGAGGTTGCTGCCAGTGTGCTCCTCTAGGATTCTGATGAAATCCTGTATTACACTTAGGTCTTCTATCAATTTTGAATTTATTTTTGTGTATGGAGTAAAAAAATGGTTCAGATTCATTCTTCTGCATGTGGCTGTCCAATTTTCCCAACACCATTTGTTGAAGAGACTGTCTTTTTTCCATTGGACATTGTTTCCTGCTTTGTCGAAGATTAGTTGACCACAGAGATGAGTGTCCATTTCTGGGTTCTCTGTTGTGTTCCATTGATCTGTGTGCCTGTTTTTGTGCCAGTACCATACTGTCTTGATGATTACAGCTTTCTAATAGAGCTTAAAGTCTGGCATTCTGATGCTATCAGCTTTGATTTTCTTTTTCAACATCTCTTTGGCTATTTGGAGTCTTTTCTGGTTCCATACAAATGTTAGGATTATTTGTTCCAGCTCTGAAAAATGTTGATGCTATTTTGTTAGGGATTGCATTGAATGGGTAGATTACTCTGGGTAGCATAGACATTTTAACAATATTTGTTCTTAAAATGCTTAACATGACCCAGCATCAGGGACAAATCAAAACCACAATGAGATAGGACCTCACACCAGTCAGAATGGCTAAAATTAGCAAGTCAGGAAATAGCAGATGTTGGTGAGGATGTGGAGAAAGGGGAACCTCTTACACTGTTGGGAATGCAAACTGGTACAGCCACTCTGGAAAACAGTATGGAGGTTCCTCAAAGAGTTAAAAATAGAGCTACCTTATGACCCAGAAATTGCATTACTAGGCATTTACCCAAAAGATATAAACAGTGATCCTTAGGATCACGTGCACCCCAGTGTTTATAACAGCAATGTCCACAATAGCCAAACTATGGAAAGAGCCCAGATGTCCTTCAACAGATGAATGGGTAAAGAAGATGTGATACACACACACACACACACACACACACACACACACACACAATGGAATATTATTCAGCCATCAAAAGTGACATGGATAGAACTAGAGAGTGTTATGCTAAGTGAACTAAGTTGGTCAAAGGAGGACAATTATGATGATTTCACTCATATGTGGAATTTAAGAAACAAAACAGGATCATAGTAAAAGGGAGCACAAAATAAAATAAGATGCAATCAGAGAGGGAGACAAACCGTAAGAAATGTTTAGCTATAGGATACAAACTGAGGGTTGCTGGAGAGAAGGTGGGTGGAGGGATGAAGTAAATGGGTGGTGGGCATTGAGGGCAAGTGCTATAATGAGCCCTGGGTGTTTTATAAGACTGATGAATCACTGACCTCTACCTCTGAAACCAATAGTACACTATAAGTTAATTAATCGAATTTAAATAGATAAAATTTAAAAACATAAAAAATTAAAAAACAGAAACAAACAGAAAAATAAAGCAAGGGGGTTGAACTAGTTCATGTCTGAGACTATTCCCAGCTCTCAAACTGTGTGATTTTATACCTGTGTGGCTGCCAGATACCAGGGTACAAATTCAAATGAAACACATTTCTTGTCCATTAGATATTTTAACCTTTGACCGTGGATAATTTTAAAAAAATCTCATTTCACTTGTGCTTTTGAGTAATAACTATATATGTGTGTACTTGTGTGTTTGCACATATGTATATATTTGTGTGTGTTTAGGCTGGGTGCAGTTTATATGTTGTGAATTGTTTATAACCTTTGCCCATGTTTCTACTACAGTATTTTAAAAAACAACTTGTAAAAGATTTTTTTTTATATATTAAGTATTCTCGTTCTTCATTATAAATATTTTAAGTATTTTCTCAGTTTGCCATTTGTCTTCCTAAAGGCCTTTCTCATCCTACAATTGAAAAAAATATTTGTCTGCATTTTTTTCTGGTACTTTTATGGTTTCATTTTTTTCATCAAAAAAACCCTTCTAATCCATTAAGAATTCACTCTTGGAAAAAAAAAAAGAATTCACTCTTGTGTATGGCATGAGATAGGAATCTGGCTTTATTTTTTCCAGTTGATTAGCCAATTCTTCTAACAGCATTTATTGAACAGTCTATACCTCTTCCACTGAATGCATGGTTTTATATCTGCCAATGTGTTTCTTCTGTTTCCCTACAGCTGAGGAGTGACTGGGTCTTCATTTCTGGATTAAAAAGTAATAGTTCCTTGGCATTTGTGAATAGGGGAAATCACACGGTGTGGAGAAGAAGCACGTTGACCCATTAAAAAAAGTGGTCACGGGGCACCTAGGTGGCTCAGTGGGTTAAAGCCTCTGCCTTCGGCTCAGGTCATGATCCCAGGGTCCTGGGATCAAGCCCCGCATCGGGTTCTCTACTTGGCGGGGAGCCTGCTTCCTCCCTTCTCTCTCTCTGCCTGCCTCTCTGCCTACTTGTGATCTCTGTCAAATAAATAAATAAAATCTTTTTTTTTTTTTTTAAAAAGTGGTCACATCTTTGTATGTTATGAATTAAGGGTAGTCGGTATGTCGGTCAACAAATATCCTCAGATCTCTACCTGTTAGATACATGGTACCATTGTATTTCTTGACCATTCTGGCTGGATGAGACCGTATGACCAGTCTGGCAAATTTTGAGTGGACATTATGGGTGTTAGTTTTGGGCCAGAGCATTTAATTGCTGGTGTGAGACTTTCCAGAACCCTTCATGTTGGATGGTGGCTGCCCCTTCAGTCTGGATCCTCGAATGACTAGGATGAGAAAAGCTCTCCTGTCCTCACTACCAGACATAGTGACCAGTAAATAAACCTTTCTTGGTATGAGCCACTAATATTTGGAGATTGTGTTGGAAGCGTAACTTGGCCTATCTAGACTTAGTTTCTCTTTCAGTATTTCCGTTTGTATTTGTCATTACCTGAACCCCCACTAGAGGGTTTTCTAAGGAGAAGGTATTCTTTCATATATAGTGATTGACACAAAGGAAAAATAAGGCAGTTTTAGAAAAAAAGAAATGAAATAATAACTTCTTGTTTAATTTGGGGGGTAATTTTTATTTTTTATCCAGGTCATCTGGAGCTCTCATAATGTTTGCCAAAGCAACGAGGAATTTTCTTGAAGAAGTTGATGCCGGAGGTAACCTGATTGCAGTATCAAACTTGAATGACTCTGATAAGTTACAACTTCTAAGTCTGGTGACCAAAAAGAAGAGATTCTGGTGCTGGCAGAGACCCAAGTACCAGTTTTTGTCTGTCACCCTCGGAGATGTACTCACAGAAGACCAGTTTCTGAGTCCAGGTAGGTGTCTTTGGGTATATTCTACAGTTAGTCCCTGAAAAGATGATGGTTCATCTTCTAGGCGCATGGCATCATGAATGATCGATTGTAAGGTGCGACCTTACAATGAATTATGTTTCCTTGCAGACGCTCTTAGAGACATTTCCTCCCTTCCTCCCTCCCTCCCTCCCTCCCTCCCTTTCTTCCTTCCTTCCTTCCTTTTTTTCTTACTTTCTTTTTTTTTTTAGATTTTGTATTGTTTTTTGGGAGGGGGGTAAGGGACAAAGAGAGGAAGAGAGAATCTCAAGCAGACTCCCAGCTGACCACAGTGCCTGAGGTGAGGCTCGAACCCACAATCCTGAAATCCTGACCTGAGGTAAAGAAATAAAATTTCTGTGTAGCACTTTGTATGATCTAGAACTGTTCCTTTTATCAGAAAATGACATTGTTCTGGCCTAAACCCAGTGGACATACTGAGCTCGTGCTATGTGCCAGGCTTTGTGTTATGTGATTTACATACATCAGCGTGTAACAGAATCCATCAGGAAGGTGGTCTCTCCAGATCATAGCTGAGAAGACGGAGGAGGTTCAGGGAGATGCGTGGTAGCCAGTTCTTCTAGGTAGGAATATTAGAATAGCGATTTAAATCTGGAGCTCTTAACAAGCGCTCTGGGCTACTTCCCAAAGCATTTCCCAAAGTGTTTGTATTCCATAAGATATAAATAGGAAAAGATTTGGGATTAAAGGCATTTTCACAGTTGTCTTATTTTTGGTGGTGGTGACAGAGATGATTCTCTATTTCGTAAATTGTGAAGACAGTGATTGATGATAACTTCTCCTCAGCCCTTGCTGAGGAATGGTGTCCTTGACTGAAGGGAAGGAAATACAGGTGTAGGTGGCAGTGAGCGGATGGAAAGAAGCCTCGCAGACTTCAGGTAGACCTGAATCCCTTAGAAGTACAGCCAGGAGTCAGGAGAGCCTTGGGTGAGGGAACTAGAAAAAGCCAAATGTAAAGTTCCTAAGAGGCTCTAAATACAGCTATATCAAATGACAATGACTGACACTATTTTATGGTGGTATTTGGCTGGACTAAAACTGAGAACAGTAGAAATCTGGAGATAAGAGCAAGGGGCAATTCTGAGGTGAGATCATCACATATTTATCTCTCGCGTCCGGGTAAGAATGGCAGGTCTTGAAGGCAATGCGCTGGTCCCCTGGGTGTGACCAGGTGAGGAACACAGTAATTCCCAGAGGACTTGACTGAAGCTGGGACACCTGGGTTGGGGGGAGGTGGCATCTTCCCATGTCTGGGAAGCCAGAAAGTAAGGGCAGAGAGCCTGGAGCTTGTCCGAGGATGGTGTTTGAGAGGGAGGGAGGGAGGGAGGGAGGGCAGGTATGCCCACTGACTTTTATCTGAGGAGAGATAAGGTATTGTATGATAAGGAATGAAATGGTGGGTAGAGGTCAATGCATACAGGTGAGCCTGGGATGCCTGGGTGGCTCAGTCAAGCCTCAGACTCATGCTTTCAGCTTGGGTCAGGAGCTCAGGGCGGTGAGATCCAGCCCCCTGTCAATCCTGCATCCGTGCTGGGGGTGGAGCCCGGTTAAGATTCTCTCCCTCTGCCCATGCTATCGCTCTAAAAAATAAATAAATAAAAATAAAAACAAGTAAGTATGGGAAAGGAAATTTTTTCATAGAGATGGTAGCGAAGGCCAGGGGAACCCTCCCAGACTGGTGGGTGGGAAGGGAAGATGCCCGCACTCCACATGGCTGAGTGAGGCAGAGCACTCGAACGTGGGTCATGAGCACAACTGCTGTTTTCACTCTGCTTCAGTGTCTTCCTCATGCAGTTCCTTGACAGTCTTCACCGGGGAAAAGCACACATTTAAAATATTCTATTTAGGAGCACCTGGGTGGCTCAGTGGGTTAAGCCTCTGCCTTTGGCTCAGGTTGTGATCCCAGAGTCCTGGGATCGAGCCCCGAATCGGGCTCTCTGCTCAGTGGGGAGCCTGCTTCCTTCCTCTCTCTCTGCCTGCCTCTCTGCCTACTTGTGATCTCTGTCAAATAAATAAATAAAACCTTTAAGTAAACAAAATATAAAATATTCTATTTAAAAAAATTTTAAGAATTCTATCTGAATAGTGGTTAAATGGATGCTTGCTTTAAAGTTTATTTATTTTTAAGTAATCTCTATAGCCAATGTGGGGCTAAACCTCACAACCCCAAGATCAAGAGTTGAGTGCTCTGCCCACTGAGCCAGCCAGGGGCCCCAGGATGCTGGCTTTAAACTTAGTTGTTAAACTCTTCAGATACTTGTGGTGCCCCTGTCTACATACATATATATTGGAAATGAAATACAAAACAAACAAAAACAGCACTCAATAGAGCCCCCTGGCCACCAGCCCCATCCCGCTCTCAGTCAGTACCTCGGGGTGCTAGCTCCATTTTGGTTTGAGCGTACACCGAGCATGGCTGCCAACTTTCCATTTTGAATGGAAATTCAAAATTTTTCCTGTGGTTTTCCACAGGGTTGGGAAGGTAGGTGACCTAAGGCAGCTAGGTGGCCAAATTATCCTCAGACTCCTTTGCATGTCTCATTCACTCTAGTGGTCGTGGAGTCGGACTTTGTGAAATATGAGGGCAAGTTTCAAAACCACGTGAGCGGGACCATCGAGACGGCACTAGGGAAGGTCAAGCTGAATGTTGGAGGCAAAGGACTTGTGGAAAGTCAGTCTTCTTTTGGAAGCCTGAGGAAGCAGGAGGTGGACCTGCAGCAGCTCATCAGAGATTGCATTGAGAGGTAATGAGAATTCTGTTTGGCATTTTGGGTTTGACACATATCTCATTCAGTGGGACCTTTGTAAAAAGGGTGACGGATGGGAACTTTGCCCCAAAGCAAACATGATTGAGTGTTGGGTTGAAACTTTCTGAGAGCTCGTCCTTTAGCCTGGAATTTCTTCATTGTTCTTAGCTGGAGTGGGGAGAAGTGGAAATAATAATAATAATTATTATTATTATTTTGATTGAGGTGTAATTGACATATAACGTTGTATTAGTTTCAGGTGCACAACATAATGGTTTGTTATTTGTCCCTATTGCAAGATGATCACCACATCTATCTACCACCAGATGTAGTTGCAAATACGTTTTTTTTCTTGCGATGAGAGCTTTTAAAATGTATTCTCTCGGCAACTTTCAAACATGCAGTATGACTAACTATAATCAGTGTGCTGTACCTTATGTATTTCACAGCTGGACGTTTGTACCTTTCAATATTTACCCATTTCATGTACCTCCACCCTCCACCTCTGGAAACCACTAATCTGGTCTCTGTATCCTTGAGCTTGTTTGTTTTGATTCCATATATAAGTGAGATTGGGCTCTTCTTGTCTTTCTGTGTGACTTATTTCACTTGGCATAATCCCCTCGAGCTCCATCCATGCTGTTCCAAATGGCAAGATTTCCTTCTTTTATGTGGCTGAATACTACTCCATCGTGTATGTGTTAAGTTAGGTTCCTGACCCTATTCCAGGAGTGTCTGAGAACTCAACTCAGTGCTGGTACTGTCTGCCTACAGATAGTATCAGCTTCATAGGGTAGGGGTTCAGTCCTAAAAAGACTGTCCTCAACCCTTACTCTGTGTCGGATGCCAGCAGCAAGCCCAGGCTGTTCCTTGTGCTTCTGGCGATGAGGCGTGCAGGTTGGAGATTCCCACACCCCCGTCCTTGGACTTCAGACACCCTTCACAAGTCCAGGTTGTCAGCTGTATTTCTGACCAACTGGCTAAAAATCAGATTCCCATTAACCCCTCTTTGAGTTCAGTTAATTTGAAATATGAAACATTTTACATAGGAGATCACTGTTTTATTACAAAAGGATAATAACTCAGGAACAGCCAGGTGGAGTTGATGCATGGGGCATGGTATGGGAAAAGTCATGGAACCTCCCTGCTCTCCAGGTCACCAGTCTTTCCAAATCTTCATGTGTTCACCAATCTGGAAGCTCTCTGAACCCCGTCTTTTTGGTTTTTTATGGAGACTTTATCCCACAGTCAGAATTGATTAAGCCCTCATGGACCATTGGTGATTGATTGAACCTCCAGCCCCTCTCCCCTTCCTAGAGGTTGGGGTGGGGGTACTGAAAGTTAAAACCTTCTAATTATTGGTTGACTCCCTAACCAGCCCCCATCTTTAGGTTACCTAGGGGCTTTCCCAAAGTCACCACATTAACATAACAAAAGACACATTTATTGCTTTTATCGCAGGAAATTCCACAGGTTTTAGAAGCTCTGTGCCAAGAATTGGGTTGAAGACCAAATATATATTTCTTACTATAAATCACAATATAGGGGCGCCTGGGTGGCTCAGTGGGTTAAAGCCTCTGCCTTCAGCTCAGGTCATGATCCCTGGGTCCTGGGATCGAGCCCCGCATCAGGCTCTCTGCTCGGCAGGGAGCCTGCTTCCTCCTCTCTCTCTGCCTGCCTCTCTGCCTACTTGTGATCTCTGTCTGTCAAATAAATAAATAAATCTTAAAAAAAAAAAATCACAATATAACATATATATACTATAATTCTTTATCCATTCATATATCCATGGATACTTAGATTGTTTCTATATTTTTGCTATTCTAAATAATGCTGCAGTGAACATGGAGGCACAAATCTTTTTGCAAAAATGTTTAAATACTTGGCATAAATATGCAGAAGTGAAAATTCTGGATCATATGGTAGTTCTGTTTTAAATTTTTGAGGAACATTAATACTGTTTTCCATAGTGATTGCATCAGTTTATAATTCCACCAATAGAGCCAAGGTTTCCCATTTTTCCACATCCCCTCCAACTCTTGTTACTTCTTGGTTTTTTTTTTGTGTTTTTTTTTTTTTTAAAGATTTTATTTATTTGACACAGAGATCACAAGTAGGCAGAGAGGCAGACTGAGAAAGAGCGGGGAAGCAGGCTCCCTGCTGAGCAGAGAGCCTGATTTGGGACTCTATCCCAGGAACCTGGGATCATGATCTGAGCCTAAGGCAGCTGCTTAACCAACTGAGTCACCCGGGTGCCCACTTCTTGTCTTTTTGATACGAGCTATTCTAAGGAGGTGATATCTCATTGTGGCATTTGATTTGTATTTCCTTTTTTTTTTTTTTTTTTTTTTAAGATTTTTATTATTTGAGAGAGAGAGAGAGAGAGAATATGAGATGTTGGAGGGCTAAAGGGAGAAGCAGACTCCTCATGGAGCAGGGAGCCTGATGTGGGATTCAATCCTGGGACTCCCACCTCTTCCCACCTGAGCTGAAGGCAGACATTTAGCCGACTGAGCCACCCAGGTGCCCAGATTTGCATTTCCTTGATGAGTGATACTGAGCATCTTTTCATGTGGCCATTAGCTATCTGTATGTCTTCTTTGGAAAAATGTCTAGTCAGATCTGCCCATTTTAAAAGTTGGATTTCTTTTTTCTGTTGAATTGTATGAGTTCTTTATATATTTTATATATTAACTCTGTATCGGGTGTATGATTTGCAAATACTTTTTCCATTTAGTAGGTTGCCTTTTCATTTTGTTGATGGTTTCCTTTGTTGTGCAGAAAGAAGTATTTTAGTTTGATGTAATCCCATTTGCTATTTTTGCTTTTGTTGCTTTTGCTTGTGGTGTCAGATTCAAAAACTAATTGCCAAGGCTGATGTCTAAGAACTTACCATCCATGCTTTCTTCTGGGAGTTTTATGGTTTCAGGTGTAACATTAAAGTTTTTAATTACTTTGAGTTAATTTTTGTGGATGATGTAAGATAGTGGCCCAGTTTCATTCTTTTGCATATGGTTATCCAGTTTTTCTAATACTATTTATTGAAGAGACTGTCCTCTCCCCATTTTATATTCTTGGCTTCTTTGTCATTAATTAAATGACTGTATGTGCATGGGTTTATTTCTGGACTCTGTATTCTATTCCATTGATCTGTATGTCTGTTTTATGTCCCAGTCTTACTGTTTTGATTAGTGTAGTTTTGTAATATAGTTTGAAATAAGACAGTGTGATATCTCCAGCTTTGTTCTTCTTCCTCAAGATTGCTTTGGATTCAGGAATTTTTGTGGTTCTGTTCAAATTTTAGAATTTTTAGAGGTTTTTTTTTTTTTTTTTCTGTGAAAACTGCATTGGAATTTTGTTAAAAGATTTTATTTATGGGATGCCTGTGTGGCTCAGTTGGTTAAGCGGCTGCTTTTGGCTCAGGTCATGATCCCAGCAACCTGGGATTGAGACCCACACCGGGCTCCTTGCTCTGCAGGGAGCCTGCTTCTCTGTCTGCCTCTGCCTGCCACTCTGCCTACCTGTGCCCTCTCTGTCTCTCTGACAAATACATAAATAAAATCTTAAAAAAAAAGATTTTATTTATTTAATTTACAGAGAATGAGAGAGAGAGCATGAGTGGGGGGTGTGGGGAGGAGGCAGAGGGAGAGGGAGAAGCAGATTCCTTGCTGAGCAGAGAGCCCAGCCCTGGGACTTGATCCCAGGACCCTGGGATCATGACTTGAGCTGAAGGCAGATGCTTAACCAACTGAGCCACCTAGGAGCCCCAGTGCATTCAAATTTTGATGAGAATTACATTCAATCTGTAGGTTGTTTTGGATAGTAGGGACATTCTAGTGATATTCTAATCCATGACCATAGAATATCTTATTATTTATTTATTTTTCAATTTATTATTTATTTATTTTAAAGATTTTATTTATTTGACAGAGATCACAAGTAGGCAGAGAGAGATGGGGAAGCTGGCTCCCTGCTGAGCAGAGCCTGATGCGGGGCTCGAACCCAGGACCCTGGGATCATGACTTGAGCCGAAGGCAGAGGCTTTAACCCACTGAGACAGCCAGGTGCCCCTTTTCAATTTATTTTTATGAGAGGCTTATAGTTTTCAGTGTACAGAATATTCATCTCTGGTTAAATTTATTCTTAGGTATTTTATTCTTTTTGATGTAATTATAAATGGAATTATTAATTTCTCTTTTGGAATGTTCATATCTGTGTATAGAAATGCAGCAGATTTTTGTGTATTGAGTTTGTATCCTGGAACTTGGCTGAATTTCTTTATTAGTTCTAACAGTATTTTGGTGGGGTTTTTAGGATTTTCTGTACGTAATGTCGTGTCATATGCAAATAGTAGTAGTTTTATTTCTTCCTTTCCTGTGTGGTGGCATTTTATTTCTTTTTCTTGCCTAATCACTCTGGTTAGGATTTCTAGTACTATGTTGAATAAAGTAGAGAGTGAGCATCCTTGTTCCTAATCTTAAAGGTAAAGCTTTGGATTTTCACTGTTGAGTACTATTAAGCTGTGAGCTTATCATATATGGCCTTATATTGAGGTATGTTCCCTCTGTATCTACTTTGTTGAGAGGTTTTATCATATAGGAATATTGAACTTTATTAACACTGCTTTTTCTGCATCTATTGAACTGATCGTATGATTGTTATGATTTCATTTTGTTAGGGTAGTGTATCACATTGATTGATTCATGGATCTCGAACCATCCTTGCATAGCTGGAGTAAATCTAACTTGATCATTATGTATGATTCTTTTAATGTGATGTTTTCTTCAGTTTGCTAATATTGTGTTGAGGATCTATGCATCTATGTCTATCATGGATATTGGCCTGTAATTTTCTTTCTTTTTTAAATTGAGGTGTAATTGACATGCAACATAGTATTAGTTTCAAGTGTACAATATAATGATTCCATATTTGTATATTGTGAAATGATTACCACAATAAGTCCTGTTAACATCTGTTACCCAACTGACCTATAATTTTCTTTTCTGTGATATTCTTGTCTAGTTTTATTACCAAGGTAATGCTGCATTTTAAAATGAATTTGGAAGTGTTCTCTCTTTTTCTGTTTTTTGGATGAGTTTGAAAAGGATTGCTATTCTTTTATTTTTATTTATTTTTTATTATTATTTTTTTTAAGATTTTTTAATTTATTTATTTGACAGAGAGAGATCACAAGTAGGCAGAGAGGGCAGGTAGAGAGAGAGAGGAGGAAGCAGGCTCCCTGCTGAGCAGAGAGCCCGATGCAGGACTCCATCCCAGGACCCTGAGATCATGACCTGAGCCGAAGGCAGAGGCTTTAACCCACTGAGCCACCCAGGCGCCCCAAGGATTGCTATTCTTTAAATGTTTGGTAGACTTCACCACTGAGGCTCTTTGGTTGACTTTTGTTTGAATTAGTAACCAAAATCTCCCAACAATCTCCTTATTAGTAACTGGACTGTTCAGATTTTTTATTTCTTCCTGATTTAGTCTTAGTAGGTTGTATGTTTCTAGATTTTATTCTTTTCTTTCAGATTGTCCAGTTTGTTGGTGTATAATTGTTCATTGTACTCTCTTTTTTTTTTTTAAGATTTTATTTACCTGACAGAAATCACAAGTAGGCAGACAGGCAGGCAGAGAGGCAGGCAGAAAGAGAGGAGGAAGCAGGCTCCCCGCTGAGCAGAGAGCCCGATGCGGGGCTTGATCCCAGGACCCCGGGATCATGACCCGAGCCGAAGGCAGAGGCTTCAACCCACTGAGCCACCCAGGCGCCCCTCATTGTACTCTCTTAAGATCCTTTGTATTTCTGTGGTATCATTTGGAATATGTCTTCTCTTTCATTTCTGATTTTATTTATTTGAATCCTCTCTTCTTGGTGATTCTAGCTAAAAGTTTTTCAGTTTTGTCTGTCTTTCTAAAGAACCAGCCATTAGTTTCATTGATATTTTCTATTGTCTTATTAGTCTCTATTTCATTTATTTCTGCTCTCATCTTTGTTATTTCCTTTCTTCTATTAATTTTGGGTTTTGTTCTTTTTCTAATTCCTTGAGGTGTAATGTTAGGTTGTTTATTTGAGATTTTTCTTGTTTCTTGAGGTGTAGACATTTATTGCTATGTACTTCCTTCTTGGAATTTTTGCTGCATCCCATTAGTTTTGGTGTATTATATTTGTTTTCTTTTGTCTCGAGGGTTTTTTTTTAATTAATTTTTTATTCTTTCACACATTGGTTGTTCCATAGCATGTTCTTTAATCTCCACATCTCTGTGAATTTTTCAGTTTTCTTCTGGTAATTGAATTTAGTTTCATACTATTCTCAGAAAAGATTCTTGATATGATTTCAGTCATCTTAAATTTATTAAGAATTGTCTTGTGGCATAACATAATGGTCTATACTGGAGAATGTTCCATATGAACTTGAGAGGAATGTGTATTCTGCTTTTGGATAGAATATTCTGTATATATCTGTTAAGTTCACCGGGCCATACATGTGTTGTCTGCTTTTCCCTGATTGAGCAGTGATTTGAGGGCAGGTTTTGGAGGGCCCATGTCTTTCTTAAAGAAACCATGCACTGTGGTTGGAACTGTCTTCCTTCCAAACTGATAAATTTCCCTGTGGCCAGCAGATAGTCGGGAAATCCTCTTGTGCTAGTATTCACCTCTGCGCAGGCATTATTATTCTTAATGGAGTTTGTGCCTAACAATTTAGACTTCTGGTCACATGTACTTGAAGACCAAAGTCTCCTGAATTTGGTCCTTTCACTTTTTCTGTTTTTAATTTGTTTCTCCTTCAGGGTCAGCCTTTAAGTAGTCAAAACAAATGAGGGGAGGGCACCCCAAAGTCCGGGCGTGGGAGCAGCCAGCAGCACCTCCTTAGGCTTTTCTCTCAGTGTTGGGGGTAGGGGGACTCTAGCCCCATCGTGGAGTGGGAAACTTCAGGCTCATTTGTAAAATGAAAAAAAAAAAGTGGAAATGTGGAAATATAGAAATATAAAGAATAGTATAATGAACAGTAATATACCACCTCCTCCCACTCCTGGCTTAAAAAAGATCTTTTTCTTTAAACCAAGACCTAGGAGCCATTTGTTTCCCCTCACTGCCCCGGATTTCATTAATAAAACGGATTAGTGTTCCCAAGGTATTTGTGTGAGAATTAAATGAGAGAATATAAACCAAGCAGGATGCGTGGCAAGTTCGCGCTGCATGTAGTTATCAGTGGGAACACTTTTAGAACTATTGCTATTATCGCTAGCCCCAAACAGAGCTTGGTTATAGAAGCCAGAAAAGGTCAGAGCTGTCGCAGGGAAACATATGACTTAGCCTTTGATAATAGAGCAGGGAGATGCCGCGTTTCAGAGGAGAAATCAAGTGATGTCCTTACAGATTGACACGTGTAGCTTTTCTGATGTTTGCATCTTGGAGAAGGCAGGCAGCCTCAGAGTCGCCATTGGGAACAGACTGCGGGAGGACTAGCTACCTTCAGGGAAGGTGGGAGAGGCTCTGGTTCCTGTCTGTAGCCATAGCCTGACTTCTTCCGAGATGAGTGTGGACCCAGACACTTGGCTGTGCCACCAAGTCTGGAAAGCAGGAGGCTGTTCTCTGTATGTTTTGTCATAGGAAACACTTGTCCAGTTCTTGAATAAAGCTGTACAGAGCCCTTGAACAACATCAGGAAAACATTAGTGGGCCTTGTCTTGGTGATCATAATCTTTGTGAAAAATGCAGCTATGAAGCTTTCAAGGCCTCATCAAGTCCACTCTTTTAAAAAGACGTCTTTTCTGGGGTGCTTGGGTGGCTCCGTTGGTTAGGTGTCTGCCTTGGTCTCAGGTCATGATCCCAGGGTCCTGTGATCGAGCCCTGCATCGGGCTCCCTGCTCAGAGGGGAATTTGCTTCTCCCTCTACCTCTGTCCCTCCCCCTGCTTGTGCTCTCTCTCTCAAATAAATAAAATCTTAAGAAAAAAAGATGTCTTTTCTGAGAACCCCCCCCAGGCCACACCCATTTCTGTGCTGTCTGAAAGTCAATGAACTTACTGCTATTTTTTTCAAATTATTCTGTCTCCTGGTTTTAGTCTTATTTCTTTGGCCTGGGGGCTCCTGGAAGCTTGTTTCACCTTCTGTTATTTTTATCCACAGTGTAAATCACGGCCAACTAATAACCCCTCATGTGGGAGACAAGGGTATTCTGGGGATTCTTTCCAATATTTGGTTCTGAAACTGGTTTTTATTTTTTTGCAGAACCCATCATGTCCTATCAGCTTTACTTTGACAGGCTACCTCAGAACTTTTTGGAACTAGGTAGGATTTACGTCCTAAAGAGAGACGCTCAAGTACTATTTTCTTCTAAGATTGGTCGACATTATATTTCATCAAATCCAAGATGTCATCCATTGTAAAATGCACCACTATTTGACATATCACTAAGAAAGAACACTGCCAATTAAACCATGTCACCCGCCAATTTTAAAACATCCTGACTTCAGATGTTAAGATGTAAAAAAAAATATGTGTTTTAAGATTGATGAATGTGGTATTCAAAACTGGATTGCCTGGAACAAGTCAAGAGTTCAAGTTCAGATGAGCAGATGTTTATCCTACCTGGGCTCTTCACACGGGGTCTGACACATGGACTGGAGCCATCACTGAAATTGTCCTCTCTAAACCTGCTTCTTGGCCTGACTCCCTTTGAGGCACTGGTTGCTGAGGCTTAAGTCTAGTTGTCTCAGCCAGAAATGTTAGTACCAGACATGGCTCCTTCCTCAGCTTCTCTCCCACACCTAGTCTCTGGCTAGTTGACTCTACCTCTTCAGTATCTTTCTTACCTGTTCCCATGGTCCTGGCCTCACAACCACTTCCCTGGTGCTGGCCTCCGCTGTCTCTTCTGTGGATGTTCATGGAACTTACTAGTGGATGACCTTGTCCCTGTATCCACTGTCACCCCTCCCAGTGGGTTCTCTGCAGGCAGTGGGTTGAAGCGTGTCCCTGCCTGGCTCATGCCTTCTGTGCCCTCTGTGCTCCCGGGTGTCTTAGGATGACGTCCACACCCCCCCTCTGGTTGACAAAGCCCAGCTTTTGCTCTTCAGTGTCCTTTCCCACCATTGCCCCCTCCCATTCTCCAGGCCAGTCCCCTGAACTTACCCCAATTCCTAGGATTGAGCTCCAGGCTCTTCCTCACCGTCAGGCCCTGTCTGAAAGCTCCTTCACTCCTGTCCACACAGACGCACAGAAGGACACAGATTCACCTCCTCTGCTTCCGTCCAGTTCCTCAGATTAGCCCCGCTGCCTTCAGGAGCCATGTCACCCAAAATTCTCCTACTGGGACCCTAACCAGTGTGGCTCTGGGGAGTAACCTAGGCTGTACCTGCCTGCTTCCGTGTCTGCCTTCCTCCCGGCACACCGTCTGGCCCCGCTCTGGCCCCGCACGCTGTCGGCGGCTTAGTAGGCACCGTCCGGCTGACGGAGTCATTGCTTCATCTTCCTCTTACTTCTGAGGGGCCTCACCTGCTGATGTTAATTCGTTTGCCTGGACTCGGGATTTAAGCCCAGATCCACAAACCCCCTGATTTCCCTAGTCTAGCAGCCGAAGCACAGAGCTTGGAGAGAAGACCGTCCCAAGGGCTCCTGTGGGGACCCACCTCAGTGTGGCCGGTTGTCCTGCGGACCTGCCGAGTCTCATCCACTGGTGGCAGTGGATGGGTGAGTCTGTCTGAGAGCTGGACGCCTCTCATGGCTCGGTTGTTGTTTCCCCTGTCTGCCCCGGGGGAGAGGGTATGTGCGCGAGAGGAGGTGTCCTCCAGACTTCACTGGGAACAGAGGTGGCACTGTCGTGGTGTGGGGGACACCTGGTCGGGCTGGTGAATGTGTGGTTAGCCCTGTGCCTTGATTTTTATTGTTTTCAGGCAACTTAACAGTCCTGAAGTTACAGCCAAGCGGGAGAGAGCGCGCAAGGCCTCTCCTTAGGGTTACAGTATTGGCCCCAGGGTGCAGTAGTTCAGGTTTCTAGAGATTTCCTCACCCTTGCCCCTGGGTTCGGTATCTCCGGTATGTGGGAAATTCTTCGTTGAAATAGAGACTGTGGTTTGGTGGTGAAGAGCCAGCCTAGGAGTGGCTGCTCCAGTGTCCGGCAGGGCCTGCTGCTAGTCTCTGACAAGTAGGTATTTAGTACTTTCTGTGAGCAAGGCCCCGTGGAGGTTTTGGAGGGAGAGAGAAGACAGAAAGGCTCAGGGCCTCAGCGATGGACACGCTCATCTGCATTCACATCCTGTCTCTCCTTAGCCGTGTGACCTCAGGTCATTGGCTCATGAGCCCTCTTTGTTTCTTGTCTCCCTGTCAAAGAAGGTGACAGTAACTTCATGAGCCGGTTAGGGTGTCTCTAGTTACAAAGAGCCTCACATAAGGAATCCTCTTGAGGTGGGACAAGCCACCCTTGACTCAGGTGAATTGTGGAGGGTTAATCCAGTGGCTCCATGGAGCACAGCACCCCCCCCCCCACCCCGTAGCCTCCATGCATTGCATGTCTCAGCAGTCTATTTCTCTTGGTCCCTAAATGGCTCTGCATTGCAGACAGCAAGGTCCAGAGGCAGAAAAGCGGTCTCTTCCACATACCTCGTTTTAAGAGAGGAAAAAAACGTTGTGGGAGCCCTCAGCAGGTGTTCCTCAGGTCAGCTGCCCAGAATTTCCACAGTGGCCTGTTCTACTCCAGTCCCCACCAAGAGCAGTGGAATGACCAGAATTGACCAAGAGACCCACCTGTGGGGCTGGCTTTCCCCCTGCCATCCATCCACTGGCACCAGGCTATGAAGCCTGAACAAATTTGAGGTGGGCAGCTAGTGGTGAACCACACTCAGGGTTCCAGACCTTCCAGGTCCCGAATGCCCTGTGCAGCACCTGGAGGGCAGCTCAGACACAGGCGAGGTGCTGCCTGCCCCGCTTTCCTTCTCAGGGAACATGCAGACTTGAAAGGGGATGGCGTGTCCCCTCAGGGGGTTAACAGGCAAAGGGAAGCAGCATCAGCATCTACATTTCAGGATTTTAGGGGGCGATGCCAAAAACTAGACTCGCTCCCCGGCCTTGGTGGGTGTTTTGCCGCATCTGTAGTCTGGAGGACATTGCCTATGGAAAGAGAAGCTGCCTTGGCTGCTTAGTGAGCTCTCCGGAGAGCAAGGCTGTGCTCCAGAGCGGTGTGTGTGGAAATACCTGAATCGCTAGAGCTCGAGTCATCGGTATGCATCTAGGTTTCTGAGGGTTACTAATTATTGCTTAATCCTCTCCCAAGCATAGGTCAGACATCCTCTTTTGCCTTCTCTGGAATGTTCCAGTCTCTGTTCCTGGAGATGTTGAAACCGGCTCTGGCCATCCTGCCATTTTCCCAGAGCACCTCTGCACCCTGTGCCCCTTGCTGTTAGTTTGCAGAGCAGTGTAGCAGAGAGAGCACTGGTCCAGGAGTCCGAAGCTGTGTGTCCCTTTGATGGGGTCCCACTGGTTTTATTTTTGCTTTTACTTCCCTGGCCTCGGGAGGTGTATTTAGAAAAATGTTGCCACAGCCGATGTCAGGACATTACTTACTGCCTGTGCTCTCTTCTAGGATTTTTATGGTGGCAGGTCTCACGTTTAGGTCTTCCATCCACTTCGAGTCTATTTTTGGTGTAAGGAAGCTGTCCAGTTTCATTCTCCTGCACGTGGCCGTCCAGTTTTCCCAACACCATTTGTTGAAGAAACTGTCTTTGTCCTGTTGCATATTCTTTTCTGCTTTGTCACGAATTAATTGACCATGTAATTGTGGGTTTATTTCTGTGCTCTCTGTTCTGTTCTGTTGATCTATGTGTCTGTATTTGTGCCAGTACCATGCTGTCTTGATCACGACAGCTTTGTAAGATAGCTTGAGGTCTGGAATGATGCCTCCAGCTTTGCTTTCCTTTTTCCAGATTGCTTTCACCATTTGGGGTCTTGTGTGGTTCCATATCAATTTTAGGATTTTTGTAATTATACTGGAATTAAAATAAAATCATAGAAAATAGCTGTGTGTCCTGATTTTGGCTGTTCACTAACATGCTGTGATTTAGGCGAGTCTGTAACCTCGGGTCGGGGGTGCGGCAGGCTCCATTGCCTTCTCAGGCCTGTGCAGACATTGCCAATCAGTCGTGGCTTTCTTGCCCTGCACTGCCTCGGGCCTGGCCTACACTCAGGCTTAACATCCTTTTCCCTACAGGTAGGCAGCCATTGTCGATGGGATACTTGAGATGCAACTGATTTTCCACCGCAGAACCCGGAACCCCAGGGCCCCTGTAGTTTTGTCATTTCTCTTTGGCAGAGTGGATAAAAGCTGATGGTTTCCTACTCCGTTGTGATGTCGCCTGCTTTTCAAGAGCCTTACGAGAATGCCATCAGAAACCGTATTCCTGGAGGACCTGGTATTATCAAGGGCTGTTGCACAGGGGAATGGTGGCAACAGGGCCTGCCTTGGTCT